>KE605812.1:0-18344 GCA_000444245.1 Botryllus schlosseri
AGTATACTCGAATCTGAGCCCGCTTAAAAGATACGTGGACTTGATCATCGGCCAAATTTTTTCAGAGTAGATGGGGGCGAACTATTCGACTATCTGGCCGAAAAGGAATGCCTTTCGGAATACGAAGCCGTTCATGTCATCGAGCAGATTCTTGACAGCGTCGGATATCTCCACGAGAAGGAAATTGCTCACTTTGATTTGAAAGTGCGTGACTGTTTGTAACAGGCGGACATATTTGTCTACATTATCAGACCTGACTTTTATAACAATAGATAACACTATNTGTCTAATTAGAGCGAAATGCCGATAATTTAATCATAATCTAATTTGTGAAATCTTTCTNTGCTCTAACCTTAATTCTGGTCTAATTTCTGGTTTCTTGAAAATGCTACNGGAAACTGTATAGTGCGAAACGAACAGAGCTTGCTGTACAGANATTTCTTATTTTCGTGNTNATNAGAATGACCGCTGATTTCATATGAATTCCGAGTTTTCGCAAATTCAGTAATTCTAATTCTAATCTAATATATAANAAAATTGTGTAGCTATAATTCTAATTGTAGTCTAATTTTTNAAAAAACGTTGGAGCTATTATTCTAATTATAATATNATTTGANAAAGCTGAAAANNTTTTAGTTGTCCNACGTTTCTACACNGAAAATATTTTTTGGTNATTAATTTCTTAGCGCGAATGTTTCTTTCGACTCGATTTGACCTCCTCNCGTCATCATGTTTAGGTTTCTGTTCTACTANCGTACGCCCCAGAGTCATCGAAAGACCTNATACTTCATTTCCTATACACGTTGTAAATATGGTGTGGGCGTACGATTTCGCCAAGAACCTTGCAGGAAGTANTTCNGATANCTTATAGTATTGTGNATGGAGNTGCGCTATTCCGTCATCAGTATACAATTGAATAGATATTCATATTGAAGTATCTCCGAGTATTTTCGGCTGCCACTCGTGATAGGTAGGCCATTCATGGTGTTTATCGACTACCATGGTCAGGTCATCTACACGAGACCAGCTTTTTATTATTATTCCGTAGCTGCCGACTTGTAGCACGACCCACTTCTAGGTTTTTATAAGACATCGCTTACACGGATGAGATGGCGAGGAGGGGCCTAGATAAACCTCTAACACTTAGGTAGGATTCTAGAGTTATAGGCAGAGGTGGTCAGTAACGCAGTACTTCTACTTTTTCGAAGTACTCAAGTAGTTTTCCTCTACTTCTGGTACTTACTCAAGTAGATCTTATTTTTGCTATTTCTACTTCGTAATATTTTGTGATCTACTTACTTACTTTTCGCTATTTTCAGTTTGTCAAGTAGAAGTAGTTTAATCCTCAAATCAGGAAGATAGCCTGAGGAATTTCGGAGCTGTTTTCACGGAGTATCAACATTTAATTTTGATAAAAGTTGAGTAAAGTCCAGAGTTTTTCTCGCGCTTCGCGCACAGTGGATATGGAATGACCACTATGATTTCACGAAAGTATTGGTGAATATAATTTAGGTAGCGGGTTGCATGGTTCCGTTCACACCGGATTGTCGACCATATGGAATATTTCATCACAGTATATATGGCTCATCATAACGTTTTAAACTGATGTTTCGCAATCTAGCATTTACTTACCATATCGTAATCCAGCAGTTCATGACGTGTCCTAATCTGGAAAAGTGGACTCTGACTTTTTTTAGTTTTAGACCTGTTTTAGCATACCACCTTTAAAACTTTTTGGACTAAAGACATGAAATACATTTTCCGCTTTTAGAAGTACTATTTATATTTCACTTTCAATTCTAAGTATCATACTTTGAGCTCTAATTAGTATCAGTTCTTTTGTCTGGATATCATACATGTTGAAGTTTAAATGCAAGTGTGCCTTTAATTTCCGGAAATAAAGCTACGCAATATGGTATTTTTACGATCCACCATATTCTACTAATCGTTGCGGGTTTACTAATCGCGCAACGTGTTTACACCGTATCCTATACAACTTCTCCGTATTGCTCTTCGACTAAACTACGGGCCTTATAATATGGGGGAGGGCGCCATACCATGATATCTTTTAAAACGTGCTGTTCGAGTAAACAGAGGATTAGTATGGCATTTCCATATCAATACCATCATTTTCATTCCATGATGCGGACGAATGCTTATGCTGTCGAAAATTAGATACCTCGTGGTACGCATCAATATAAATCAATCTCTGCACCGTTTGCATTGCTCAATGTCCAAGCGAACGAATCACGATCGTTTTCCCAACTACTTACTTACTTGAGTAGATTTAAAGTCAGTCAATTCTACTTCTACTTCAAGTAGTTTTGGGTTGCTTATGGNAGAAGTACTTCTACTTGTACTTGAGTAGATTTCTCCATCGCTACTTCTACTTCTACTTGAGTANCTTTGNTGACTACTTTGACCACCTCTGGTTATAGGTAATTGTCGGCAACTAGTAGAGAATTGAAAAGAACATTGTATATCATATATNGACAGGTGCATATAGTTTGCGCGTAGTCAAACCATGCGTTGCGTTTCACACAGCCTGAAAACATCATGATTTACGATTTCCAAGACGACCGACCGAGGATCAAACTGATNGATTTTGGTTTGGCTCAAGTTGTCCGGGCAGGACAAGAGCTTAAGAATATGCACGGAACCCCAGAATTTGTTGGTGAGTCAAAAGAATGTTTTGTTGTGATGAAGCCATAAAGTTTAGCGNAGAGCTGGTCCAAGTAGTTATCGATGGTACTCCNATAGAAGTATAGCTGTAACGTCGTAAATTTCGACTGAACTACAACTAAAAGTAACTATTTCCGAGGCATCTAAAATCTACTTCCAGTGAAAGTATATGCCGGAAAGTACCTGGGTTACCATATTTTGAGATCCGAAAAAGAGGACCTTCTTCAGAAATTCTGAAAACTCTAGCACGGGAAAAAACACTGCTGATTTTGGAAAATACATAAAAAGGTCATCACTTTGACTCGACTACCGAATTACCCGCTTTTAGCAATACTTCTATGGTGTTGACTAAAAAAAGGTCATCTTTCACATCTCTATTCCCGAAATACCCGTCGCGTCGGATTTCTCGTTGATTGCCTAGTCAACTCTGGCGTTTGCTGCGTCGGAGTCGTGATATTTTTCTAGAAAAATAGTACAAATTTCCAAAAAAGGAGACATTTCGGCGTCCTCAATTGGGACACTTTCAATTTATTGAAAAAAGAGGATAAATCCTCTTAGAAGAGGACGTATGGTAACCCAAGAAAGTATAATCAACTATGTAGCTGTAAAAAGAAGACTTGGGCCCCAGTTATGATAGCAATTGATCGGAGTGCCTACATTCGAAATCGCAGCATGCACCTTCTCGATTAACGCAAAAGGACTAATGGCAATACAAATATGTGCAATTTTCGAGAATAAATACAGTTATAGGGGCACAGGAGCTACTTTGCCATATTTTATGACACAAGGCGATGAAAACATACCACAAAACCAGACGTAATCGAAGTAGTTACCGCCGGTACCAAGTAGAAGTAGAAGTAACGCCGTAAATTGCTAGCCAAGTAGAATTAGAAGTCGTGATTTACAAGTAGGTAAAAAGTGAGTTTTCTAAGCCTAGTTTTGCCTGAAAAACTGACAAGTAGAAGAAGTCACAATTCATAACAACTTGAGAATGTAGAGGGAGTAGGCAAACACTACCTGAAGTACTTCTAATGTAGAAGTAGGCCTATACTTCATTACTGATCCGCTCTCCAAAATTACATCTAATTGACAGAATCCAAAGGTTAAAAACCAAGTAGGTTTGCCAACAAATCTGTCCAGTAAGAGTTAATAGTGAAAGTATACCCAAAACTGATTTCAGCACGGTCAAAAGTGAGAAGTAATTCCATACTGATCAAGTATAAGCTACTTTTGGGTTACGGCACGGTGTACGGGATAGTTCGATTACAACTTGTACGCTTTCACAGCACCGGAAATAATCGCTTATGAGCCGATCGGACTTCCTGCAGACGCGTGGAGCATCGGAGTAATCACATACATATTGTAAGTTAGTCAGCTGATAGCCCCTTGGTGCGTCTGAGANTTGTATCAATTCCAGATTGAGCGGATGTTCGCCGTTTCTGGGAGACAGCAAGACGGAAACGTTCGACAACATCACAAGAGTCGATTACGACTTCGACGAGGAGTACTTTGGNGACACGAGCGACCTCGCCAAAGGTTTTATCGACGGGCTGCTTGTCAAGGANCCTAGGTACGCGTGATCGGATTGGATGTAGGATAAAATGGAATTGCACAAATATTAATTACCAAGTAAAGTTANAGATACCTCAATCTGTTCTGAAACGACGTCACAATTAATAAATCGCGAAATTTCATNCGTCAAAATTACCGCATTTTGACTACGCACGGTTGGACAACTGAATAGTATNTTCATGTTGAAATGAACCCGAATATTTTCGGCTGACACTCGTCAGGGGTAATCGTCAGAAACTAGTAGAGAATTGGAAATAACATTGTATATCAACAATCGTATCACAAAATATGACAGAGTTATGGCCTTTGATCGCTCAGTGTCAAGCTTGAGCGGATGAGTCAAGAGCGAGATCTCCACCGAGCGTGATGCATGTGTTCTTCCTACACAGCCTCAATCACAGTGGCAACTATAGAAAATTTCCAACTTTTCCAAATTCCATTATGATTAGAATTGCTTAATTCAAAAATGCATTGAAATTGAATGAAATTACGAACAAGTCAGAAGTGCAACTAAATCAAGTTCAGTATATATCACATAAGAGTTCATTTTCATAAGCACGAGAATGACAAATGTCTCGACACCAAACTATTAGGCTCGTTTTACACGAAACGGCATTTTCTGGAAACATTAGAAATTTGGTTAGAATGAAAATGAGAGCATATAAGCAAAATTAAACTAGAATTATCTAGTCGTCAAAGTCTGAGACAACGACCCTTAATTGATTCTGTTATTTTCAAGGAAACGGCTGACTTTGGCGCAATGCAAGGACCATCCGTGGATAAAGGTACTGTTTTACGTCCCGTTTAATGTTTGCATTAGTGAAAATCAAGTAGTCTACTTGGTGGCCACCACCGACACCGATTTACGCTCAACACTATAATAGGCTACAATGTCGGCTAAAAGCTACTGTACTGACACTGGGCATTACTTCTTTTGAAGCTATAACAACTCGAGTATCTTTCCAAACCTTTCAGTTGCTATTTTCTTTTTGAAGAAATTTGGTCTGCTATATCGCTGTCTGTCAGTTACAGTCTGCTTGAACAGTAGATTGCTGCTATACTTCAGTAGCATTAGTGATCAGACTTTACGTGGAGAATCTGTTTATAGCCTGTGACTCGTTTAACACAATCTCAGTATACAGTAACTATAGATAACTAATCTACAACCTACGTAGGTTAGTTATCTATACAGTAACACCGACATTCGTGTAACGCAACACTTCAATATCGTTTTAACAGTTGACTTCGTTTGTGAACTTGTGTGTATTCACGTAGATGGCGAAGAGCATACCCCCACGGTTGGACGCAATCGTAGAACCTACGAAAAAGCAAGAAGATGAAGAAGAAACTTCGTCTACATCTTCCCCAGAAATTGCATCAGACGACAGAACTGACACTCCAGACAGCAGCCCCGGTACTTTATCTCCGACAATCTCCGACGCGGCGTCGAACAAACCGGATTCTCCGGTTCAGCGGACTTCAGAAATTTCCGACAACCGCAAAATAATACCCATACCTATTATCCACGAAACTAGCAAGTCCAACTCGAAACGCAGGGTCGTATCAATACCCGTTCATCACGAAAAGATTGACAAATTGCAAAGCTCAGTCAGGTTTCGGCGCCGCCAGATGATGGAAAGCCCGCCAAGTTCCCCAGCCAACAGTCTAGACGTGGACGCGCTGCAGAATCAACGCAAAAATCTGGAACGCGACATGAGAATACTCGGGGAGAGCAGCCATGTGCTTCCCGATGACGAGATACATTTTATAAGACGTCGCATGGAGACGCGGGCTGCCGATCTGATAGGAGTGTTGGAGTCTTACAAGAGTAATAAAGCTGCTAAACAGAAGAAATCGCTGCTCGGAGTGAAAAGTAAGAATATTATGACACGGAGATGATCACTTTAATCAGTATAGTTTAGTTTATTAAGTAAAATTTCATCTAATAAATGCATCTGAAGATCGAGATTCAATCAAAATATAGGAAGGAGTCGAAACCACTTGGAGTAGTCTTTGAAATCGAACAGTAGTGAAGAACTTTACGATTTCGGAGTACTCAAGTTGATTTTGCCCACTTTCACACATTGCTTAAGTGTTTATGTTTTCTGGCTATACTTCCGTTCCCACTTTATCATTTTGTAGACAAAGCTCTATATTTCTTTATACAATTTTGATTTTAAATGGTAGAGCATAATTTTGTATTGAATCCCACGAAACAGTGACTTCATCACAGTAACTGAATTGGAAGATAGGATCAGTTTGTATTGTAAATTGTCGTTTTTCGTTAGTCGCACAGATGCGTCTTGCACTGTCGGACGTAACCATCTCCGATTAATTACTAATAGAATGCAATACCGCGACCAAGTCTACATTTAATACTACTCCCTGGAATACTTTACACGCGCTTGATTTTCAACTGCCATCAGCTGATGTATAGTTTTGACATGCCCTGAAAATTGTAACGTCTATACTTGTAATTGAGTGAAAATTTTTAGGCTACTTCTACTTGAGTAGTAACGCTGACTACGTTGACCACGGCTGATCCTTCCAACACCCACAATTTGTGTATATAGTTTCATGACTTTGGCTGATCGAGCAAATCTGCATGGATATTTCCTTTTCTTGTGTACCTCCGTAAGCTGCGGGATGTATTCACATATTTGATACCTATACCAAACGGTCGTAACACTCAGATACTATATGTCCTCTTTAAGAGGATTTGTCACCTCTTCACAATAAAACTAACAAATCCTATTTTTACGCAATCCAGCGTCTCTTTTTGATTTCACTGCAAGGCGACTATACAGAGACGACTAATAAAGTCAACTCTCCAAATCCATAAGTACGACTGATAATCTTCCGGAAGTGGCGAGAAAAATTGACCTTTTTTAAATTGTAAGTAAACCTACCGGGCGATCAGTATTATGAGCATATTCTTTCCCAAATTTCCCTCTTATTGTAACTTGAAGAGAGTGTCCTCTTTTCGGATCTTAAAATATGGTAACCCTATACGCAACACGTGTTTCTTTTCTAGCTATGGTTCCCAACCTAATGAAGCGACTGGAGCAGACCAGGATTCGTTTCAAGAATTTGATGGATACGGACCTGGGCGACAACATACGAACATCTAGATAAGCACCAGAACGATTTTACTATAGTCAAACGACGCGAACTAATATAATACCTGCACGGAGTGCACAGAAACATTTTCGATTTCAGCATATAAAGTTTCTCTTTTTGTCACTTATAGCATATAGCATCTTGATCACATCTTTTTTTAAACTGCTTTGATATTTGCACGGTATCTGCCGATGGAATTTAGATACAGTGGCATAGCCAGAGGAATACAGTATGAAAACACCGATTATTTAATATTTGAAATGAAAAGGGTCACGCGCAGCTGTCATCAGTAATAGTCTTGGAAATTCGAACCCACCTGGGCCAAGGCGATGAAATGAGGCATGTGCAGTACACATGATGAAAAAATATAAATGACAAAGGGGCGAGCGAAAAAGTGAGGTGCATGACATGCAGAGACAGTTGTAGATAGGGTTGTAATGACTCGAGACACACATTTCATTGTAACTTCGAAGAATAGTAAAGTAATACATTATTGGTATTTCGTTTATCAGTCCTGATATTTGGAAAACATGCCCAAAAGCTAGTTAGGACTGAGGAAAGTTACTATATTATGAATTCGAGTCATTCTATGTCACCCGAGCAGAGGTGAAAAAGTGGATTTAGCCGGATTAAACTCAAAACTGAAGAGTGAAACATAATGACTTGAGGGGTTTAAATAGAGTCAAAATGTATCATGTTCAACATTGTTTCGAGTCATGACGACAAACAGATAATCTATTAACTAACCACCACTTTCTCATTACGTAACATCAACACATTCACTGAGCAGCGTTAATAGCAATGAAATTTAGAAATACAATTAAAAAACGCTGTAAAATATAGCTAAAATTTTTCACTCGGCCCGCCAACGTGTTTTGTATTTCTCATTTGGCCCGCGGAGGAAAATAATTGCCCACCCCTGCTCTAATAGCTGACTTGGACTCGGACTTGACTCAGTGGTGAATTGAAAATAACTCGACTTGACTCGAGTCAAAACTATGAAAGTGAGATTGACTTGTGACTCGGGAACCTTCTGACGTGGTTACAACCCTGGCTATGGACGCCTAGACCTATGTGACGAAAGGCGTGGTCGATAGCGTAATGGTGGAGCGACCGATTCTAGATCGGTAGGTCGTGGGTTTCATCCTCGGTCAAGTCAGACCAAAGACATGATTAATCACACTGGTATCCTTGGCTTCTAGTCTTGGCCTCAGCATGAACAGGATATCATGTAGGGATGATGCAGCCTAATACTTAAAACGCCTCACAAGGCTATTTCTGCCCATTCCTAGACCGGCGGCATATGCATATGCACTTGCACATCATGCACTCATGGTATGCACAATGCATATGCACAATTGCACATGCAAAAGTCGTTCGTGTGTATTATCATGAGTCGCATGCTGCAAAAACATCAAGGGCAACAATACAACGTCCTATTCCACGGTCCAATTTTGCAGTAGCCTCAACAAATTTTATCGTAATTCCTTCTTCATATATGGCTCTGTGGAAGACCTCCTAATATTGTCGATGTAAAGAGATTCACAATAGTTTTCAGACCGCTTTATTTCCGCGTCCTCACGGCAGCAAGTTCAGAATAAGAAGGCCGCATGCATTATCATGGGTCCACCAAGTGTCCATTTCACGTACTCCGTGCTAGACACTTGGCGGCCCTAGAAATAACAGTACCATCACAAGAGTAACAAACAATCATCACATACAACCCCAATGGGTGGGCTGTCACAGCTCTATAGCAGGGGTGTCAAACATACGGCCCGCCAGATGATTTCATCCGGCCTGCGAAGCAATTCTGAGTAGATTGAAAAATTCTTATGTTTTCCAGCACATTTGTAACATATGTTAAGATTTTTTGCAAGAAATACTTCCGTGTTAATGGACCCCATCATAATCTCCAGATGACGGCGCTGTGGTTTCACTCTAGTTAGCCTACCCCTAGTAACAACAAGTCTCCGAAATTGACATCCTATTTCAAGAAGGTTAAAAGTGCACACTAAGTTCAGAGTTTTATACAATTATCGACCAAAAAGTAGTTATTCACAGAAGCAAAAACGCCAGTGCGGAACCGGTATACGCAGTTCACATGGAACATATATTAGTTCTACAAATATATAATTGAAATATCTATAGTCGCACTGCGGTGTCACTATTTGACTCAATAGATCCCCAGACATGACTGAAACCGGACTCGAAGTGCAATAATTATAAACCAAATTCCAACGTCCGCGTTTCCAATTAAATATCTTTGTTTTCCTCACAACTCATATGCAGAGCCAAAGCCAGATTACGGCTATATCAAAGGGAGCATAGAATGTGCCAATTTATATCGTCGTTACCGCCAGTTTTAGCAGCTCTGAACCAGACTTGGACAACTAGATAATGCTAGTTGTCTAATTTCACTAAATTAGAGCGAAATGCCAGTAATTAAATTCTAATCTAATTTGGAAATGCTGAAAATTTTCTGGTTGTCCAAGTTTGTTCTGAACTGTATTCAAATGGACATTGGAATATCGTATTTTTGCCAATTCCATTGTTCGTGAATAAAAGTGTTGTGACTTGCTACTTGAATAAAAACCCTATGATCCGTTTATTATCTATATGCTTTTGAGGTATTCAAGTAAAAAGCAAGCGCTCGAGGTAACATTTTGAAATAAATTGACTGGTCCGTCCCGCGAGCGATTTGAAGACTTGAATCCAGCCCGCGACGCAATTTGAGTTTGCCACCCCTGCTCTATAGGTTACATAGGCGTAGCCATCCCAGAAGGGGGCCACCATATGTCCCCTAAAATTATTTGAAAAATTTCGTATATTAACATAAGGATGTGTGTTGTTCGACGGGTGTTGCAAATACATCAGGACACAAATATACAACGTCTTATTCTCATTCCTATGCTATATATTGGGTCGTGGTCCGGTAATCTCGAGCTCCATGACTGGTAATATTACCTGACCTCATTGAATCCTATAACTAGCATCTTTCAGACCCGAAGCTTTTAGGTCGATTTTTAAGTACAGCGATGACTCGCAAATCACCACATGCAATCCGAAATCAGTGCTCCTTCACGACCAAGCGTAAACACTCCCTACATTCGTGACATCACGAATTGCACACACCGATAGGTTCTGCAACGGAGCGTAGCGGAATGCCATAATAATACCGGGTATTAGTTAATTGGTGCAAATGGTGATTAGGCTTGGTTGGCTTTTGCGCACAAAGTTACAGTTCGCCGTGATACCATATATTGAACGTTTGTGAGAACTCTATTGACTACAGCCGGATATAGCCATTGAACTTTGCTGTTAATTTTAAACGGGGCAATATTTCTGACGTAGTGATAGATGAGTAATATCTCGCAGCCTACCGTATCGTTTTGGTATCGAGACTTCCTACAGCTTAGCTCATACACTGCAACCGTATTGATGTGCGTCAGGCGTTGGTCAGTTATTGAAAGAAAGGAATTGAGTATCAGCTGGAAGCACTGCAAAATTGACTTGTAGTGTGCTATAATCGTTTGAAACATTTCCTATGTTTGCTGGTGTTGAACTGAGGAGAAATGACCAAACTGAACGTTGAACAAATTATATTGAAGATTAATTGAAGATTATTGTATTGCTGAATGTTTATTTACCATCCCGACTTTTCTTTACTCCGGAAATATCCAATATTTTATAGTTATTATTGAAATTGTTGAAAATTGTTGAGGATATAACACATCATGTACAAGTTCAAAGCGTCAAAATACAAGAATGCTGCGCCTAGTATTGTGAAAAAAGAGGTATGTCGTATTGTGCTTGAAGGAGTATCATTTTTTGTTGGTTGTGATCATTTTACTATTCTTTCTAAAGCGACAGAAACTTTTTTTCATCCAACCGAAGTAGGCCTACATAATAAAGAAACAGAATCAATATTAATATGAACAACGTAACCACAGTATTCGGTATTAGATAGGGTTGATTGATATGACCCTGTGGGTCAACTAATCTGATCCCGCACACATTAAACAAGTGCACTCTACCTACATAAACCGGTTGCAAAAATTTTAATGGAAAAAATGTAATTCTAGATAATGGCTAGCAGTACGGTAAGCATATCAAATTGGGGGGCGAACTTTGGGCTATGTGTGGCAAGAGAGGTAATCAAGTGAATCTTTTAAAAAATATATCATATATATGTTTTGGAGACATTGTAGCAGTGCATTCCAAATGAAGGGTCTTGCTTGAGTATTATACGTATAGATGTCTTTTAGGTTAGTATTAGGCGGAAATTTGATGGTGATATTGTATTATGCGATTGAACGCTATAAGCGGGTAGGCCTATAAAAATATCACCATACAAACTCCACAAACTTTTCGGATAATATTTGTGCATAACTTTCAAGTCTTTTGACACTTCGATGCAATCTAGAACATCAGCTTTTTATATGCCAAGTCTACGTCAGTTCAGTAAGGTGGCAATTTGGTGCATGGAGGTACAGATGAAATAAACCGTATCACACAATTTTGCAGGGCTCAAATTCAGCAAAAATTGTTTGTCTGGCATTTCCTCACACTATGATCGAATATTGCAAGTTAGACTGGAACGATGAGAAATATATAGTCATAATAACTGGCCTAGTAACGATAGACTGAAATGGTTCATCATTATTTCTACACAATTAGCTACTTTTGACACTGTGTTGTGTATATTCAATAGTGTCGTTCCAAGCTCCATGACATCTTAGCATCAATTATATGATGCTGAATCACATATGTATATACTCTTTGAGGTACAGAACTTCAATAGGCTATACAGTTGAATAATATATTGATATTGAAATCAACCCGAATATTTCCGACTGATACTCGCCAGGATTAATCGTCAGTAGAGAATTAGAAAGAAAATTGCATATCAATAGTTGTAGTCGTATCACCAAATATGACATCACCGGCATGTTTATGTCAATATTATGTCAATCGGATATTTTTCAATTCTTAAAGTTCGCAGTAAAATTGTCATTGGCAGTGACATCTTTGTGGAGGAGCATCTCAATATTATCTGCGTTTAAGCTTACTTTTAGCTGCCGGCAGTTTTGGATCGATATAACCTGGCAATTTGTTACCCTGTAGTTTTGTGAGTTGTGATCAAGCAATGAAGTTACTAGTCACTGGTCGGTAAATCTCAATGTCAAACTATTTGTATTCACCCCCAAGTCTGAGTAATTTTATGAAAGGCGGAGTTCCAATTGGTTACGGAATAATTCTGAATCAATAACGTTACGGACATGCTCTGGTGATATTCAATACCCTCTGGTGTATTTATCACAATATCCGAGATCAATATATATCTCAATTATCATGAGGCATATTATTGTCCATTATTGGTGATAAATGACTGACGTTACCGTTTGTTATTTCTATTCCGTTGCAACTTTCTTGTCTGACTAATGCGTTAACTTTATTTTTAATTTTATCTACCACTCATCAGCCAAATATAGAGAACTTCGATATGTCATAATCATTCATAGTGTTGCAATGCATACTCAAAATTGACAATGTATTTTCCGAAACGTTAGAATTTGGCTTTGTCGAACATGATGAAAGCAATGCAGAAATCACATATCCATGAACGCTGAACAGTTACCAAAATATGTGTGTGAAAAAATGTAGTATGAAACTGCATGTAACATAGGGTTGCCATACGTCCGGAATTTCCCGGTTATGTCCGGAATTTCACTGAAAAATCTGCGTCTGGGAGGAATTTCTNAAATATGCCTAAATGTCCGGAATTTCGAAGGCTGGAAGCAGGCTCAAAAGTTTTTCGTAAATAAACATAAACAATATTATTTTCAAGCAGATTTATACTATTCAAAATTGTTCTTCGTGCCGCGCGCGAGTTAATGCAACGTATAATGATATTAGTATGGGCACCAGGCACCACCCTCACCAAAAATGCAATCAAAATAAATATAAATAACCATCATTTACTGAAATAAGTCTCATTTACTTAAATAAGTCTGACTGTAATCGCAAATATAAGCTAACGGTATATTCCTAGAATTGGTTAAGGCCGATTGGATGCTTCAATCACGAATCACGAATCCGAATCTTGGGGTCGTCCGCCTTTATCTGGGGATCGTGATGATGTTGGACGTAATCAGGTTCCTAGGCCGTGAGTAAGTGCGGGGAAGTTGAATTTTTTTAGTAATCAGCTTATCAAGTTTTGAGCTTTGCCATGGAACATTTTCAAGTGGGAAATGAGGTCGCGACCATAAAAGGTTGGAAATCACCGGATGTGCAACCTGCTGGTGCATTTTATAGTAGCCTAATATATCGAAGAATCAATATTATTGACAGGATTCATACATAAAATTTAACAACCAAATGCATATAGTAAGTGCCCAACAAGTTACATCGACTACCCTGTGGTGGGCCCAAGATCAGTGCTTTTTGGGCGGAAGGGGGTAGAAAAACTGTTGTTTCGGACCTGATTAAAACACATGGCAGCACCGACCTAACTGTATAGCAGGGCTGTCAAACACAATCCTGACAGGCCAGACACGGCCCACCAGATGATTTAATCCGACCCATGGAGGAATCTATTGCAAACCCTACCAAGTAGCAATCACCAGAGCTCACATTAAAGATGACCCAACCTATATTCCACTTCATTTCTGTATAGTGTATACAGTCGATGGGCAATGCCTTGCTAGTGTGACGTCATATTGACGGTTAATGTGTTACACCTCGTTTTAAAATCCGCTATTGGGCGCTAAAGAGTGTCCGGAATTTGCTTCACAAAGTTATGGTAACCCTAATGTAACATGTGTTGGACTAATATTCGTCAATTCTAAAAACTATGCGAGTCGAGTCATTTCCATTCTCTCACAAATGACTCTAGTTTAGTCATTAGAAAAATGCGACTCAAATCCGTCTCGAGTCAATACAACGCTGCTTGAAACCTTTGGTCAAGAGAAGCTTTGAAAATGGTTATTGCTATTTTATATGCTTATATGCACTCTAATTCCACCTGCAAGCATAATCAAATCACTATTTTTGTAATATTGGATTGAATGTAATTTTAACTGAAATCTTTTCAGGAATGTATCACTGATGCTTCTGTGGAAACTCCGTTGACTTTTGGCAATTTTGTGTCCGCAAGCGCAAAACTCGTTGCATTCTGTACAGGAACAGCAGGTAAATAATCGCAGTTCAATTAAAATCAACATAATTGGTATTTTTGAGCAGTGCCTCCCAACCAGTGGGTCGCGAAGCTATTTCAGGCGGGACGTGTTGTGTAGTATTTTTATATGTTACCGTTTTATATTCAATATCATTGATAAAGGCTTTTAGTTGTTATGGAATGCCAGCAATCTTGTAATTGATATGATAGCAATTATATAGGCATGTATAATAAACTTATGAAATACTGACAATCTTACATGTGAAGGATGGTCGAAGATATAGATGTACTGCAATTCTAGGTATTCGGGTGATTTTTCGAGCATGGAAATCTAGTCAATCTAGCCTAGACTTGATCTGATGTCTAATAGCCTATGTAAGCCCAACTTCTGCTTCTGCATCAATATAGTAAATTGCATGTGTGTACAATTCTTTTCGATCTAATATATTTTGTCATATCTTATTGTAGGAAGTGGCTGGGAAGCGCTGCTTTAGGGTTATTAGCCCATCACATAATTGCAGCTGTCTTGCTGAAATCTGAAAATCTGTTTTAGATTCTCATTGGTTGGAAAATTACTCAATTTACAATATTTTTGCAAATTTTAAGTCATCTTATATACAGACATCTCCCTTTCCCTACGTTTTAACAATAAAGTACTACCACAAACACACTTGAAAACAAGTATATATCAGCATTATACTGAAGGTCCATAGAACTCACATGGAACCATTTGCTTCAGGTAGTGGGAAAGTGACTGTTTTAGATGTCAATGCAAAAGGTCGTATTGGCAACGGACCTGCACTCAACGCGCACTCGGACTCCATCACTGCGTTAGAATTCTCACCGTTCAATCACTGCCAACTCGCCACTGCAAGTGCTGACAACACTGTGAGTATTAAATCATTTTATTGCATGAATCAATCCGTAAAGCGGTGGCTCTCAAACTTTTTTTTACACCCCCCCCCCCCNTGATGATGATGACAGATTTTGTGTCCTCTTATCGTCATATCAAAAAATATTTCGAAGAGCAACCAGAATCTTTACAATCCCAATGCATTGTTTGGTGGCATAGAAGTTGTTTTGGCTGTTGATATACTTCTCAAATATGAAATTCGGACTATACACAGAACAATAATTATGAGCTTGCGGTAAATCCGCTGAGCGCGAAAAAAACTTCCAGTTGAATATTTTGTTAAACATAATCATGTGCAATGGTAGCACTAGCATATAGATATTTTAGCGATTTGGGTGCCTAATCCCTTCCATTACCCCACTTAGCTCAAACGCACCTGAAAAGCTAAATCAAAAACCAAAAACCTGTTACACTGCATTCCGGGACATCTTTTGATAAGTGCAAGGTAACGGCCAAAATCTACCATCAGTGCAATTATCACATTTAAAATTGAAATATAATTAGGATTAATACTATTGCTTAATCCTGGAAATTTCGGCACAAATAAAACTCGTTCCAATTTCAAGAAACATCATTTCTCTCAGACGGCTGCGCGCCTCCCCTCAGATGCTTTGACGCTCCCCCCCCCCAGTTTTCGACATACTGCCGTAATGCTCACACGATGGTGTGAATATAAGACGGTTGTAGCATTAGGGCCAGCCCGGTATCTGTAGCCTATCAATTGTACTTACTGCCAATCTCTCCCATTTGATTTACAGTTGACGTGGCAACCCGATGCAATTCCGATAGAATATAAATTAATGAGTTGCTTCGGAATTGAAGCTAGTTTGTCTTTTAGTTAGTTAATTGCGAATTTTTAATTTTCGTTAAATCTAGAGCTAGCTGCGAGTCTGGAAAAGTGTGTAGTTCTAGTTGTAATTGCGCTCTCCCTCTTTCCTTCTTGAATGTCAAAATCGATATATTCTGTCTAAATTATTTGGACACGGCAAACAGCCAGCCATGCACACTAATTTCACAGACTACCACTCCAAGTCGTTACGTTATATTCGTGGTGCATGGATGTGATGAAATTATAACAGAACTGATAGTGATAGTGATACTGATTATCACATTGACACTTTTCCGATTTTTGTGACAGGTAAAAATTTGGGATCTCCCAGAGGATGGCATTACGGAAGAACTCGCTTTGAAACCGGCCGTGACGTTGTCAGGTTTTGTTGCCCGTCCGGAGTGCGTCGCTTTCCATCCTGTCGCTGAAAACGTCTTGGCAGTCGGATCAGGCTCAACATTATCGATCTTCAGCGCGGACAGCGGAGAACGTGTCTTTGGTATGAAGTTCGTCACAGTTGCGCGTCTGAACCAGACTTGGACAACTAAAATTTCCAAAATTTGATGTTTATTAAAAAACTTCAATAACCCGCTTCTGCCGCTTGGAATTGAGTCTGATTTGCTATGCACCGTTTTTTTGGTCGACTTAACAATTTCATAGCATAGCTAGTAGCCTACAATGTGCAAAAAATAATTTACTTAATAAATTCCAAAATTTGTAGCTCTAATAGCTTCGCTTCTACAGGTTAGAATTGAGCAAAATTCGGTGTGCAGCGTTTTTAGCCAGCCTAACAGTTTTGTCTTATGACCAGTAAAATTTGGTGAAAGAAAGCATTTTTTTATAACTCTCCTACTGGACAGTCAGCTCTGTCCAATGTATTAAGATAAGCATTCTGCGATACCAAACCCAACTTGTGACACCTTTGACATATACAATCCCTGAAACTTGCGCACATTATCGCAACAAACAGATCTCGACCTCGGATGTGACTGCGTTCAAAGCATATCATGGAAGACTGAGTCGGAGTCGCCATTGCTGTCACTTCAAAAGTAAGCCAACTGCTGCCGACAATGTGTTGGAAATCATTGAGTTTCTCATACTTCAAAGGATCGCCGATTGTTCGTATGCAATCCTCGCGATGGCTCAGTGCTAGCAGAGAGCAAAGCTCATGAGAATCACAAGGAGTCGCGAGTGGTTTGGATTGGAGAGACCAACTCTATCATTACCACTGGATTTTCTTCGGTAAGTATAATCGTTGCTTCGAATTCTCTGCAAATCAGTGATTTGCTTGTAACTTTTTTGTTTACATTTTAAGACAAAGTTCTATGGCTCAATGCTCGGGCCGTTTATCTTCACTTTATATGTCAACGATATTTTTGAATCATCCTCATTGAGTACCACACTGTTCGCTGATGATACTCACTTCTCTCTTATTTCATCATCTACGGCAAAGTTCGATGCCGTGATCATTGACCAAATACACAAAGTACATGAGTGGACATGGACGGCCCACAATAATCTTCGCGTCGTGAAATCCCTATTATTGGCCATAAACTCCGAAATGGAAACCTAACCGTTAACATCGCTGGTCAACCTATTTCGAACTCGAAAAATGCCAAGATTCCTTGGGGGTTTTACTGAACTGGAAGAGTCACATCTGGTCGCAAGAAACAAAATTATCACGGAACTATGGTCTGTTCTACTGCCTTCGAGTCTACATGCCAGTCTGGGTCCTTCTGATACTCTACCTTATTATTCCAATCGAAGTTGCAATATGGCATCATCTGCTGGGGGGCTTCCAGTGTTGGCGCACTGAAGCCACTGCGAAACCTACAACACCAGATCCTCCGTAACATAGCCAGGGTTCCGAAGAGGCCAGGATGTGTGTCCAAGAACTCACTGCTCAAAAAATTCGGTATCCTAAACCTAGAAGATATGCGGAAACTAGAAATGGCCAAGTTTATGTATCAGTTCCACTGTGGTCACTGCCCCGAAAGTTTCAAAGACTTCTTTACATCGGTATCATAAGTGCTTAAGTGCGCCACACGTGC
>ATSW01009678.1:0-12123 GCA_000444245.1 Botryllus schlosseri
TCTTTGTTTCCTTGAGATATATTTTCAATTGTAAAACAATGTTCAGTTGCCATCTCCATCTGTTTGAATACGGTGACTCTTTTCCCCAAGTTCTGTCGAAGCTTGCAATTGCTGTGATTGTGGTTGCGGTTGTACTTGTACGGTCCAAAACAACTTGCTGCGGCCATTGCAATTTATTCGTCACATGCGGTCGCTTGGTCAACTTCCGACACACTTTCTTTTTGTGCTGTTGTATGTTGTATGTTTGAGCCGGTATCTCTTCTAGTTGGCGAGGTAACATACGTAGAGCTGATGACTGACGAACAAGGGAAGTCCAAGGTGAGACTCAAATATTTTTGTTTTGTGTTGAAATTTTCAAGTTGGCATTGCTTACTGTCTCTTGCTATCATAATATCGAGTACGGTGTTTGATCCACGGGCCATCCTGCACTGTTGTGGATCTTGGTTTGCAAACTTAAAAATGCTATCTTAGTATTATGGTATTATTGCAATATCGATTATCATTTCTTCTGCCATGTCCAATATGAGTTGTATCCATTTCAGCTTCAGTAGTCCCGTGCTCTAAGAGGATTCATTTTGATCAATCCGATTCTTTTCCGCTTCATTTATGATTATGAAGTCGTGGCTCTTTGCAGCCCTATTTATCTTTTGATTCTATGTGGGTATTCCTGGGTTTGTGCTGGAAGGTGGTGTGTTTGTGGGTTTGTAAAAGTTCTGTAATCGGCAGACTTGGCATTTGTGATGATACCATTTCTTTTTCGTTGCTAACGATGTTGTTTTTTCTCTTTTGTCTTCCTGTAAATGCTCGGTTGGGGACTGCAGGGATATGGGTAAGAACTTACATTTTTTGTACTTGAATTTCGTTAATTTTGAATCGAGGGTATTCTCGTTCGGTTCTTTGATTCTTGGTATCGCATTTTTGGAGTCTGGTGCTCGTTGAAGCTGTTCCCTCATCTCGACAATTGAGAATTTGAGAATCCAATCATAAAGTTGTCTGAAAATCCTGTTTTACATATCTGTGAGCTATGTTTTGTTGTAATTGGTGTTTTATTCTTGTCGCTATGTATCGACTTGATTACTTAATGACTTACTGATTTGAACACGTATGATGACAGGATTGTGGAGTTCAAAACCAAAGAGATCGCACAGCAGGCTGTAGACAAAATGAAGGGGCATAAGCTCGGCGACAGAAATCTGGTGGTCAAGGAAGTGAGTTACTCGATGACGCATCTATTTCATGCACTCCGTCTATAGACAGTTCAATATGGATTCAAGTAACATCATGGTGTAGCTTGGCAACTAAAACAAAAAATTCCAGCTTGAAAGTGGCCTCTTGATTTTCAATTTCCCAGTTTCCCGCTACTGTAAAAGTACTCCACTGGTATTGCGTATTGGCAATCATTTTTCGATGGCTTCTCCATGTCGATGTCGTGAATGGATTTTCTGTTCTGTTCTGTTCTGACGTTTTTCGTTTATCTTTGATTAAAGTTTGTAACACTGAACGACACGCCTCAGTCATGAAATAGTGTGACAACCCCGCTTGATCGTGTGCTCACCGCTTACTTCAACCTCTGTTTGGTTGGCAGGTTGGATGCAAAATGCACGTGTCAGATAAAGTCTTTATTTACAATATTCGAGATTTCAAAATTTGTGATGAACGCGAATATATCTGAAATCCGTATTGTTGAGAGTTTATGGTGGAATTTTTGTCGTGATGTGAGAGAGAGAGAGAGAGGGATCAGATTTATTTTCTCCTGCACCATCGAGATGCTTTGACGGAGGAGATGCGATACGACCTTTACCAAGGTCATCTAGATCTGGGCACAATGATATCCATTATCCATTGAAATAATATCAACGAGAATTGTAGTTTCCGTAAGTTTTTCCCCACTGTTGAAGCCGTGAACCCTCTGATCGTATCACAGCGTCTGAAACATGTTGTACAAAGCTATGCTAATGGAGGTGACATTTTTGTGAATTTGTAATCAGCCCACAGCATCGTCGCAAAGTGCAATGAAATAGGTATGGTCACTAAACTACCGAATTATCTTGATGTGGTGAATAATATGGCGTTATTTTCCTTCTGGTCGCATAAGTTTCATATCTTAACTCTCCACATTGGGGGATACTTGAATGCTGGACTTGACTCGAAGTCTAATACTTGATTCGGAATCAAATCACTCAGGTACTCCACTTTGCCCACCCCAAATTGTATTGTATTGTAGTGTACCTAGTGGCTCTGACCTCACATGGTATAATACGTTGCCATCGATGATGCGTTATTTGCCTTTTTGCTCTCTGAATGATCGTGTAGAAATTCTACATTGTTACTGAGATGGCATTGCTTTGACGTTTCGATAGTGCTGGAGAAATTCGAGTACCTGAGTAATTCGATTCTGAACCAAGTAAGGCTGTCACCCTATCACTATGACGTCGTAACAGTATGGATCATTTGGAAAGTTGAAATATGTATAGTTTATGCGGCCACAAAGAGTACAATGCCAGTTCTACATCATTGAAGATACCGTAATTTAATATTTTTCGTAATCTGCGATATCATCAATCAAGGTTTCAAGGCGTTGTAGTGGAATATGCTATCAAAACATCTTAGTTGCAAGGAGCGTATAATTCCAATGCTACCAATCTCTCGCTACTCGTCTTGAATCATAAGAATTAATACTCGCTTGACATTCGAGTACTCGAATCATTTTGACCAGCCCTATTTTTGAAGCATAAACAAAATACACAGTTTGTGGTACTCAATATCTCGGGATATCTCACGGTGTTCCAATTCTAGGATTTCTTTGGCGACAATCTTTCGAAAGCTCTGAGACGCGACGCTAACAGCAAACATCCTCCGAGCGATCCGGGGTTTTTGATGTCCCAGATGAGCGTGCCCGCTCACGGGATTCCGCAACTGAGAGACATCGGTCACTCGTCAAGGAGAGATGTGGGTCATCCAAGCTTGCTACCCCCTGAGCCACGGGATCTACCCAGACTGTCGGAACGAAATGCGCCCGCAAGTGTGGATAGGTTGTTGGATATCACCGGGGGCGCACCGCTGGGAAGAACGGTTTTTGTAGCCAATGTAAGCGCGCGTTGTTATGATTTATGGTTTGTAAATGACGGGTTCCCAACCTAATATGGTCGGGACACCAAATTTCGTTTTGAAAATGTCCAGTTATCCACCTCAACGCATATGACATGTCCTTGGAACAATTTCTATCTTTATTCAATTGAAGTAGTATATGTATTAGGGTTGTAATTCGTGACTCGACTCGAATCATTTTCTAAAAATACGAAAAACAACTCGGGTTGAGTCAATTTGTGTATCGACACGACTTGTACTCGAGTCAATACGCATGAGTCTGACCAAGTCATACGACTCGAGACTCGGACAGGCAAGACCTACATTTCATTGTGATTTCGAAGACTAGTTAAGTTACCACACTATTGGTATTTCGTCTGAAAGTCAGGAAAATTAGTATATTATGAATACAAAGCATTCGATATCACCAAGCAAAGTTTTCAAAAGTGGGTTTAACTCGAAACTGAACACTACACTCAATGACTTGGACTCGGATTTGAGTCATATCACTATGACTCAGACTTGACCCTCTGCTCGTCAACTTGGACTTGACTCTATGGTGAATTGAAAATGTCTCGACTTGACTCGAGTCAATACTATAAAAGTGAGATTGACTTGTGACTCGGAACCTGGTGACTTGGCTACAGCCCCGATAAGTATACTGTCAACACATCACACTACTGGTCACTTGTAGTTTTCCTTGAAGGAGAAATTCCTGTCCTATATTCAATTACCATAATTCTGGGTTATACCATTGTTATTTGAATGGATATGGGTGTTTGCATGAAGACGGTTTGAATGTTTCAATCTACTACTAACTGGTATGTTCAAATCAACGTTTCATTATGTTTGGCCCAAAGTTGAAGAACTAGAAAATTTTCAGCTTTTCCAAATTCGATTAGAATTAGAATTATAGCTTCAGTTTTTTTACCAAATTAGATTAAAATTATAATTACTGAAGCAGCGAAAACTTGGAATTGAATCAAATCCAATTCGCATCAGATCAGAGTTTATCGTCATAAGCATCAGAACGACAAATGTCCGTATCAGCAAGCTTGACTTATTTCGCACTATACAGCTCTCCTGTAACAGTTTCAGTAAGACCAGAAATTTGATTAGAATTAAAATTGGCATAGACACATTACTCAAATTAGACACCTAGAATTACCGTAATTTTCCGAATATAGTGCGCCCCCATGTATAATACGCACCCTTAAAATGACGTGTATATTCTGGGAAAAAGCCTGTACCCATGTATAGTACGCACCCTGCATTCGCAGTACATGAATAGTTGCGTTTTAGTACACGATGTTGTTCTGTTTTGCGATGTCACTGTCGAACAATCATGACATAATGATCGCTAATCAAAATACAATTAACGGCATTGTCTCTAAANGAGAGTAGATAGTAGCCAAAGCCNGTGAGGTCGGCNANNCGATAGTTCANGCTAGNNACACACGACATCTATCTTGCGCACGAGGCCTATTACAATTACAGATGCGATTGCTCAGGCCAACGGTTATGTCGGGCGCACCAGTCCTGTTGNAGATGCGACTGATTACNCAAGCGATTATATCTTGCGCAATACGCACATGGCCTCTTGTGTATGCGATTGNTAAGGCCNGTCGCTGACGCGATGAATCAACATTCAACAAGNATTGCCGCGCACGCTTGTAGCAATCAGCGANCTGATTTNGCTCGNGTACAANCTGCAAACCAGCTCAGCAAGAGATCGCGTGCTTTGCAGANGACTCTNGTTNATTAGAAACACGCTTTTCGTTAATTGGCAACAACNCNCTCTATTTGGCAGCGCGTTACACTCTATAATACGAATTACGGGGCCCAATGGCTAGAGGTGATGCGCGATTTAAACAAACATGACGAAAGGTGTGATTTCAAGTTTTTGATCGAGGGATTCTTTTTCAAGGCTTGCTGTACTCATGTATAATACGCACCCCCTATTTTAGGGCAAAAAATCGGTAAAATTTTGCGCATTATACATGGAAAATTACGGTATCTACTTGTCCAGGTCTGGTGTGGCCATGCCAGACTAATAAACCGCACATCTCAGCAGTCAGCATCGAACACGCGAATTGCCCCATTTATGAAAGTGAATGAGGGTTTAATTTAATCTTCACGTTCAGCTGGATTATTCCGTGACGTATCCGAAACTGAAGGAGGTTTTCTCTCTGGCTGGCAACGTCATGAAAATCGATCTCTTGTTGGACAACGATAACAAAAGCCGCGGGATGGCCAACATCACATTTGACACGGAGCTGGAAGCGGTGCAAGCCATCTGTATCCTTCGCAGATTGTTCGAATAAGTCTGCTATGTACTCTTGATTACAGTACATTCGATATTCCTGGTAAAAGCTTATGTATTCTGCCGCAATCATAATGTGTTGAATTTCGACTTGGTCTTGTAACTGGTGACAGTAATTCGAAAAATACATCCATGTTAAGTTCATTCATTCACAATCAAAGTACGCCTGAGTAAAAAATAACTAGCAGGGCAACGGGTAACACAAATTTTCGCCCCCATGTTTACGAATCCGAAAAAGAGGTCATATAATCGGAAAATTTATTCACGTAACTCTGATGATCGCTGGTGAATTCATTTCCCGACTGGTATAACCGTTTTTTCTTGATTTTGGTTTATCTCGTGACTAGAATACCTCTTATATGCGCATTCTCCTTGGCTGGACTGGCCAAAATCCGGTACCCGAGTGATTCGATACAGAATCAAGCATTAGGCTTCAAGTTGAAGCAATCATTCACGTAACACTCGTGACTTGTGGATGATTTGGGAAGTTCAAGTATGCGTCTTTCAGCAGTTATACAGTAAACATTCCCACTTAATAATGCATTAAAGCTAAATTGATATTCGTCGACTATAGATATGGCATTTCAACGAATGCGAGTGGCTTTCTTCTACATCACTTCGTATGCCGCGATACTATTAATCGAGGTTTCAATACTCCTGTGGTGGAAAATAGTGTCGAAACAGTAATTCTCGCTGATAAAGCTGTTTAGTGGCAGGGAGGCGGGAGCGTATAATTTTAGAACTCTAAATATCAGCTCTCTCGACTCAAATTATTAGAATTAATACCGAATTCAGAGCCGGGTACTCAATTTATTTTGCCCAGCCCTGGTCCTCAGTCCTTTATTAGACCACAAAACATAAAAGCTTGATGCCTCACGGATGTGGACTTTAATTTGACCCATAGGTCATTACTTATGAAATATTGTTTCAACTCCAATGGCCATACTCCGATGGCAGTGTCAAGCACGGTTGTGAAAGCTTTGATTACTCCATTATTAATTCGAATAAGGTATAGTTGGTTGGAAAATGTCTCTGCAACTGCATGCGAGTTTTACTAAATATTGATTGTCGGTTGGCCGCCTTGACCGTATCTTGCCAGCTATGTTCAATAAACAATTGCTGTACGACCGGCCCATGGTGGTGAAGATGGACAGAGAGAGCTCGTCGAAGCCGGAAAAAATCCTGCCGAGCGGCCTGCAAGGAATCGGTCCCGGTTTGGATATTTCGGGCATATCTGACTCGTACGGTAGACATGGTGAGCCTGTCTTATTGAATTTATGTTTCATATCGTTTCGAACTTTGTTCAAAGATTGCTTCTGGACAGAGGGCCAGGTAAATTTAATAGTCGAGTGATTTGAGTATGAATCGGGTATCCGGCTTCGAGTCGAGCACTCGAGTTTTTGTGTATCACAATGGTATGATTGATATGGAAACTTCAAATGTGTTCCTTTTATCCGAAGTCACGAGTATCATGTCAGTTCAACAGGGGTGTAACCACGACACAAGGTTCTGAGTCACCAGTCAATCTCACTTTTGTAGTTTTGACTTGAGTCAAGTCGAGTCATTTTCAATTCAGCACCGAGTCAAGTCCGAGTCCAAGTCATCGAGTAGAGGGTCCATTCCGAGTCATTGTGTTCCCGATTCAGTTTGGTTCAACCCACATTTTTCAACTCTGCTTCTGTGATATAGAATGGCTCGCGTTCATAATTTAGTAATTTTCTTCAGTCGTAATAGTTTCTGGCCCTATTTTCCAATTATCAGGACTGATAGACGAAATGCCAGTAATGGGGTGACTTTACCATGCTACGAAGTTACTATGAAAATGTCTGTCTTGGGCTGTCGTAGTCTAGAGTCATGCGCAATGACTCGAGTACAAGTCGAGTCAATACGCAAATTGCATTGAGTCATGTTACGCATTTGAAAAAATGACTCGAGTCAAGTCAAGTCACCAGTAATGAGTAATCGGAAAAATCATTGCTCACTGTTCGACTCTTATCATTACAGCTAACTCTTGATTCAGATTGAAGTACTAGAATCATTGCGCCCAGCCCTGCTTAATGTGCAATTTTATGTTGCTTTACTTTGGTTATGGAAAAATTAGTTTCCTATTCCTACCGTGTCTTTCTAGTACAATGTAATTTCAGTAGTCCATCGTCCACAACGGCTTCCGAGTTGAAACGATGTCTGTGATGATTGTTGAGCCTGACATTTTGTGATGAACTTCATAACGTCACTACCGCTGAGACATCGGGTTACTCTGCCATGCCCCCCGCAGAGTTTGAATCGGTAATTTAATTGTCCTAAAGCATTTTCTTTGCTTTGGTCAGGAGATTCGAGGAACGGAGGTGATATCCCAAGAGACTTATACACTAAAACGAGTTCATCTAACCCTTATGGTAAATTTCGCTTATCTCGCGTTGCAATCTGTGAATTTCTCTAATAGTTTGCCTTCGTACCCATTTAGAATCTCCCTTTGATTCGTTGAGTTCTGGCATCACAAAGGCGCAGATTGGAGCCAGCAGGTATACAGGGAGGAGCTCCCTGTCCTACGACCGTCCAAGTATGTTATTATCCTAGGGTTTCTGTACCTTACCCCTCCCCCTGGCGGTTTGTGCAAGAAATTATTATTTAGTTTTTAAAAAGGAGCTTCATGGAGTTACGGAACTTTAATATGCAATCGAATAATATACTCGTATTGAAATAAACCCGAATATTTTTGACCGAAACTCGACAGGGTTAATCTTCAGCAACTAGTATACAACTGATATATAATATTCTTTCCAATTCTCAACTAGTTTTAATGATTGCCCCTGTGTTCGGGTTTATATCAATATGACTATAATATTGAATTTTCGAAATCCATGGCCCAGAGATTGTGTGCCGATGGTGCTGGCAGTTGGTTATTGTTACTGACGGCGTTTGAAAAAAATGCATCGATAAAATAACAAGTGAAAATGATTTTAAACGGTCAGATGCCAGTCGCAATCTAAAACAATAAGAAATTTCAAACCGGATGCACAGTTTATGCGAGCTTTCCAAAGTACATTCATAATAACATATATTAATTCGGTCTTCGAGATTATGAACGTAATTTTGAAAACTGTATTCAAATCCTGGTAAATTGATAATACAGTGATTTCGAACTTCCAGAGCTATTGAATTTCATCAAAAGTATTGTTGTCAAAATATTCGCTAATCTTCAGTGTCCTGGTGACGTCATATTTGGTGGTACGACTGTCGATATGCATTTTGAGTTCATTTTCAACTTGAATATATCATTAACTGTGCCATGGAGTGCATGATGTGCATACGCCGCTGGACAAGAAAGTGCAGATATAGCCTTGCGGCTTTCTATGTCATGCACCACCCCTCCACGCTATCCCAGTAATGCATGAGCGCCAAGCAGGGAAGCCATGGATACCAGTGTTACTAATCAGGTCTTTGGTCTGACCCGGCCGGGGATCGAACCCACGACCTACCGATCAAGAAGCCGGACGCTTAACCGTTACGCTGTCTTGCTCTTTGATCTCGTTTGGTTTTTCCCTAAACTGGTTTAGCTGCATGGCGAATGTGGTTTGCTCATGCTCAAGCATGGACACAGAATCGTATGAAATCGTAATCTCTTGAAAGAGGGGGTAAGGTTCGAAACCCAATGCTTGATGTAATGCACCAACTTGAAGAGTGTATTGATGCAAACATACCAGAAGGTCCTTGCGTGCAGGTCTACAGAAAGAAAACGGGTAGGCTACCTGCACAGCTAGACTGCAGTGCAACTCGATGTGGTAATTGTAATCGAGTAATGATAATGTCGGATCCCGATACACATCACTCTGAATCTTTAAAGACACTGTCTTATTATGTGTCGTATTAACAATTTAGGTGTGGATATGGGCAGCTCAAGGCTGGACCCGCCACGTTATCGTGACGTTTCGAGCATGGACCGGGGCGCTTATGAACACAGACATTCAGAGCTGGACAGAGACAGGTATGCATCTGTTATCATGCGTTCGCCGGCGGGTATCAACTGGGTGATGTATGGCCTTTTTCTCGCAGGAACGCATACAGGCCGTCTGTAGTGTCTACGAAAATTGATGTTTCATCTCACAACAGTGACTGCATCGTTAGTGCCGTCAATCTTCCGTATAGCCTCTCCTGGAAGGATGTAAAGGAGTTGTTTTCGGAAACTGGTACGTCAACCCCGACTGTGTCGTGGTATAACTAGTGCTCGAATCTGGATAGAGCGTTCTAATGATTTTAGTCGAGTCTTAAAAGAGTTCTTTGCTACTGAGAGTTGATTTGTTGGCGTGAATTATGATTGTGGTACTATTTTCTGCTGTGGAAGGCTGTAAACATGGATTAGCCGTATCGCAGCATACGAAACATCCAGGTTTGTAACCAAGTCACAAGGTTCCGAGTCGCGAGTCAATCTCACTTTTATAGAGTACTTGAGTCAAGTCGAGTCGTTTTCAATTCACCACCAAGTCCAAGTCATAGGGTCGATGTTGATTACGACCTCACGAACCAGATACGCACATTAATAGAAATGACATATTTGTGAATCGTAACCAACCCACAGAATTTTCACAAAATCCCATGAAATAGGCATGGTCATGGTTGAACTGACAGTGTCTCTTGCATATACGAACTTTCCATCTCATCCATACTGTATGGCGTTACAGTTTGTGGTACTTGACTAATCGCTACTCTGTAAGTGTACCTAGCGGCTTTGACCTCGCGTGGTATAATATGTTACCATCGATGATGTGTTATTTGCCTTTTTGCTCTCTGTATGATCGTGTAGATATTCTACATTGTCACTGAGATGGCATTGCTTTGACTTATAAATAGGACTGGGCAAACTTGAGTACACGAGTCGTTCCATTCTGAAATGAGTATTAGACGCCGAGTATGACTCATTATGACGTCCCGACAGTATGGATGATGTTTAAAGTTGAAATATGTACCTTTTATGCGACCACAAAGAATATAATCTCAGTTCTATATCTCGTTGAAGATCATTTGGTATTTTTTACATCCGTACATATATCCTTGCACTTTGTGTCAATGCTGTAGATTGCTCGCGATTTCACAGATATTTCATTTGCACTGGTGTGTGTAGGGGTAGCTCTGGACTACATCTACATGTAGTAGACTAGACAAGGTGGTCAAGTCCTGCATGTGGCACCGTTTCCGAAGGATAACAATTTTGTTCTATTGTTTGCGGTATTCATGGTGTTTGTCAACTACAATGGTCATTTACACCTGGCCGATTTTCTTTATTTTGATTCCGTTGCTGCCTATCAATAAACCTCTCAACACTTGGGTAGGAATTCTGGAGTCGACCTCGGTCGGAATCGAACCCACAACCCATTGGTGTTGCAGCTGAGGAATATACCAATACCATTACGCTTTTGTATAGTTTCTGGATTAGGGATACCATATCTTGGAAATCTGAAAAGAGAAAAGAGGTCATCTTTCCGACTGAAATCCCAAATTACCGGCTTGATGTGAGATTTTCCGTTGGTTGACTAAAAAAAATGGGATAGTTCTTGTCTTATTAGATTTGACTGAGATCGCAGTAATTTAATTTTAATATAATTCATGGTTTTTCTGAAAATGCAACAAGAGAACTGTGTTGTGCGAAACCAACTAGCCCTGGTGTACAGACATTAGTTATTCTCATGCTTATGCTATCCGAAATGGAAGACCTTGATTTTGTTGTATATCTTAACTAATTCGGTATTTGTGCAGGTTCAGTCATTTTGACAGTTATTTTAATTCTGATAAAATCTGGAAATCTGTAGTCCAACTCTGCCATGCGGTACCATTTGACTCTTCTGCAGGAAATGTTGCGTTTGTCGAAATGAAAATGGAGAACGGGAAATCCAAAGGCCAGGCTCTGGTGCGTTATCATACCGCCGAAGCGGCCTACAACGCGTGTCGGAGGCTCAACAATCATGAAGTCAGCGGCCGGGCAATTAAAGTGTACCCTGCTGCTCGCTGAACGCGATTCGCTGGACGTCTTTTGTATTGTGAACTGTAATTTGTTATCCGAGGTTTCAAAATACCACGTTTTTTATGGTTGATTATAATAAACTCTTTTACATGAACTCTTAGTGGATGTATTGTTCGGTTGCCGACGTTTGGACATGTGACTTACCGAAATACTGAAGCAGACGGCAACGATGATACAGACAATTGTAGATGTAGATCACCAACGTACCGGTAGACACGGAACCCCCGTCGTTACGGTCGAGCAAGCAGTGTTACTGAGGGTTGTGACCAAGTCGCAAGTCAGTTTTACTTTATATGGTTTTGACTTAAAGTCATTTTCACTTCACCGCCGGGTCATAGTGTTCACTGTTCATTATTGAGGTCAACATGGGTGTAACTCGCGTCTGTGAAACTCTTATGAGTGATATTAGAGGCCCGCATTCATAATATACTCATGACTCATTTTTCTCACTATGAACATGTTGTTCAAACAAATAAAATAGGGTTTATGCGAGACAATTTAATTAAGTAATATAAGCTGCCTGGACTTGATAGTGTCATGCGCAATGACCAGGACCGTAACAACACTTCGTCAGCCCCCTACCAAAACGTTGGTCATTGGCCCGTAAAGGGTGATAAACCGCAATTCTTGGTGCTTCGCCTCCCAGACCCGCCATTTCGTTGTTTGTTTTGGCCGCGACTTAGAACCAAGTTGGGTT
>ATSW01009688.1:0-11057 GCA_000444245.1 Botryllus schlosseri
GTAATCGCGGGATTCACAAGTAATCGTAATCGCAATCGATTACATTCGTGAAGTAATCACCCCATGTCTGTTTGACATAGGAATCGTTTTTAGTTGATCTGCAGACTTGATGTCGAACATACTGCTACAATTCCAGTGCAAGCCGGAAGAATAACGTTCTTCGCTTCTGTGTGAGGTTTTGAAGTTTAGCTATTACCTCCGCTATCACATAAAGCCTGTTGGGATCTCGTTGAAACTTCAAAAGCTTAGGTAAACGACTGAGATTGGTGTTTTCGCTCGTTCGAAATTCTTTTGAAATAACTTGGCGGTTTGTCTGTGTTTGTTTAAAAGGTGCCTTTTCAATTTACTTGGCACCAGAGCTTCATTCGACTATTTGACAGATCAGGTAATCTGGTATGGGTTATCACGCCAAGTGAAGCCCATATTTTACTAACTGTCGAAACATAAACTTGCTCTCTTAGCTTTATTTTTTAGTATACCCCCATTTCCAAAAGCTCTTTTTTCTTTTTTTGCAATGATCATCACCGCTTGACTTCCAACAAATATCCTGATTTTAATATTTTTAAAAGAAAACTAGTGAACGTTAAGACCTCATACAAAGTTGTCGCATTCCTCGGGTCAGAATGTCGTTCTCTCGTGAATACAACAGGGCGTATTCAGACGAAAGTAAAGGGCGTCACTTACATTTACTTACGGCTTACGACTTCACAGAAACTGCGGGCTGCTCTTAGATACTATTTCCTAAGATTTGTTTGACAATAAACTTTGCCCACTGCCGCATTCTCGATGTAATTAACCATCGCACGAAGAGGTCAAGCACGATCGCCAGTAACGAATACGGAGACGTAGACGCGTAGATGCGTGGGCTATCCAACGCATTTCTACGCAGATCGTGTAGCACGCGCGAGAATAGCAATACCTCAATAGGTCTAGTGGCAGCCACCCGCAGTTCTATTAAACTTACAACAAACCGAGGTAATAACCTCAGCGGCAGTGGCGAGATAGCGTTGTGGTATAATCCTCAGCTACAACATCAATGGGTTGCGGATCGAGTCCGACCGAGGTCGAATCTAGAATTCCTACCTAATTGTAGGAGGTCAATCTATATAGGCTCCTCCTCGTCATATCATCCGTGTAAGCGGTGCATTATAAATAGCCTACAAGTGGGCCAAGCGACCATAGTAGTCAACAAACACCAAGAGTACCTCAAACAAACAAACAACAAACAAACTTCTGCGGTGGGCAAATTTGGTAACCGATATAATTTGATCTACCATATTTCTCAATTCTCATATTCGTCGCTAACTAAAGCCTACAACGGTGTGCCGGCACGGTAACTAACATTAACAATCGCAATGTGGTTGGCTATATGTATGTAATAGGAATTTTGTAAACGTGAACGTCACTTCCAAAAGAGTTCAATTCTCTCCGGTGATTGGGGAGACAATGAGGATTCGACAACTATATTGTCATGCAGGTGCTGCCATGTTTCCTCTTCTCTGCGATCAATCAACGTATTGTGCAAAATTGAATTCAGCCTTCAAGGCACGCGATATGTCTGGTAAAGCAAATTCCCAGTGGATATAGATTGCAGGCATAACATCAATTAGGATCTACATTCTACAAACTTCACATCGAGTTCGATGGAATAGAATAATATCCGCATAATTTCAAAATTTTGAAGAAATCGCTCGTGGCAGACTGGCGAGGCGTAAATGGCACACTTAGGGCTGCGTTTAAAACAAAAATAAATTTAAAACAAGCANGTTTAAAACAAGGCCCTTTGGTTTGAGACATGTGTTTTTTATTTATTCGTTGTAGCACTAGTTCGAAGTCACTATAACATGAGATTCGTCGTGCGCGCCATGTTTTCTCTGTAAAAACTCGTACTGTTAGAGGTATTCGTGGTGTTTGTCGACTGCAATGGTCATTCACACCAGGCCGATATTCCCTGTAGCACGGTCCACTTCCAGGCTTTACTAGGTTCGTACTTATCATGCTGATTACCTTATTTGAATATGTGAAACTTGAGTTGCATATAGATATTTTGAAAGTCACTTTTNAAATTGCATCACAGTGAGAGCCATATATGACAATAATTGGAGACGTGAATTCGAGACTTTTGTCCGTTATACGAGATCGTAGGTCCGCCTTGATCAGGTGTTTTCAACAATTTTGCTATTCATGGCCGCATTTCGATTACATATATTGTGTATACGGCCGTGATCGATCCCCTATGGACGTCAAACATCAATGCTGAATTGGCTATACTTGCGGACCTCGCATCGCGGGCAGCCCTTGCGGTTTCTGTGCCATCACAGTTTCTTGTTACATACATTGTACAAGATGGAGCGTAATTGTAGAAGCANAGCGCCACAGCAGGTTTATTATACGCACCGAAATCGCGAATATCAGGGATACGAAAAGGTACCGGAAATAGTCGTCTAGTTGCGTCGAGCGCGAAACTTTTTTCGTCTTTATGAATGTATTTCGTCGATAATATTGGTAGTTGCACATATTTTTATCTACCTGATCGGATTTTCCGGCGGAGCCGATGGAGGGGGTGTCTTCGAACATTTTGAGCANAGTATAATCAGTGATGATCCATCTTCGGGTAGTTAATAATCACCTTGTTGCATATTGCTATATCTTATGCTCCCATNAGGATTGTCGGAATAGCCAGAAAATATATATTGGAATCACCAAAACGTACCAGAANAACCTGCATTCGTGTGACTCACAAGATTCCAAATTTGTATTTCTTGACGAGGTGCATCATTTTCCTCTGCGGTTCGCATTTGNAGAGTGCGGCGCTCAGATTACAAGAACACTACTATATTTTTAAATGAAAAAATGAAGTCAGTCAAACTCGCGCCGAACGCGAGGAATATTTCTCAGGTGACCTGAAATTCCTAAATTCAAATTGCACGTTGATATTTACTTACAATTGACTGNAATATTGACAATTCAAGTACGAAAATCAAAATTTGGGAAAGAGCCATATNTTATACTCAAAGGAGCCATATAAGGCTCGCGAGTTATAGGTTTCCGACCCCAGTCATAGTGGATTGGCATTGGCACTTAAAATCATAGGGTAAATACGGCTCTTTCGACGAAAAGAGCTCCTGATCACTGTCATAAACAGACCAAAATACCTTTAACCACGACTCTATCGTTTTTACAATTCTTTTTCAAAAAGGCATNTGTTTAAAACACCGTTTGAAACATGTTTTAAGCAAAGTGTTTTAAAACACCGTTTGTTTTAATTGCAACCCTAGGCACACTAATGTGCCGCGGCACACCGGTTGAGATAACATCCTTCATTTGCATATACGTTTGATTTTAAATTGAAGGTCAATCACATTGAAATGACTCCGTACTAAAATCTTGAATTGCAATAGGTTTTGGCAAAATACAGATCGATGTGCGCGTGGGCGGTGCATTCTCACGGTGATGGGCACCAATCGAATTGCTGCGATAATCTGTGGCGTCCGTAAGCGAAGCGAGGCAATGACTGATTACGAATGGCTTCAATATGTCCATGCCATTCGTCCGCACGACTGCTGTTCATTACGAAAGTCGGAGGTGATTCCCGATCGATTACACTCTCTAACTGCGTGGATAAGGTGTAACTGGGATTGCTGGCTCGAATACAATATAGTTAATGTGNTNAGGTCGAAAATATACGGCTATTGGAAGATTAAGTCCTCAATGAGTCATTGTCTTCCACAAGTGGAACGCCGTGTCATATTTACTACTAAATCTTCATTACCAGCAACGCGAAAAGATGTGCTTCCTGCGATTGATCAGAGTAGTGCTGTGTATCAGAGACCTGTGTGACGGTTCGCACCTGTGCGAATGAAACAAATTTCAGTGCAAATGACACGCGTTGTGCGAATGGTGCGAATGAAAACCCTGGATGAGTGCGAATGTAGATTGTCCTTATCTCTCACATTTTCTGACGTGGAATAATTCAAATGAACCTAATAAGATATCAAGTATACTGAGTACGTAACTTTTGTCGTTTGGACACAATTCTAAATACTTGTTGGTAGCTGTGTTTTTCTGGTTCACAAGTGAGGCACGCTTCCGATGCGTTTATGTTGCAAAGTTGGAGGAAATTTTTCCGAGCGAGATGCTAACGTCAGTAGTGGAATTGGTATCAGTTCCTCGGAAACATCAGCTGTCTACGGACCTTGAAGGTAATGGCAGCCAATGCCAGTATTGATATTTGGCATATTTGAATGCAAAGTATTGGTATTTTAGCACGAGTTCNTGTTGGTTGACACAAAAATTTTGCGTTTATCACGTTGGCACTTTCGGCTTTCTTTAACTACAAAAATTAGCTATTTAAATCCGTAACAAGTGTTGTTTACTCGTGCACCTAAACAAGTATTAGAGGCTGTCAAAACAATAAAACTAGAGTAAGCACATTGGTGTCTAACGTCCGATGAATCTTTATCTTGCATTACATCGCATTATTAAGTCACTGCGCAGTTTATCTCCTGGCTATTGAAATAGTCTGTTTGTAATGCGAACTATACCATTTNGGCTTTGACACGCTTTCCCATTATTGGACTGGTGATTTCAGGCCGAGAACATATCATTAAGGCATAGGCCTATTTATAATTAATTGGTGATACCACTAAGCTTGCTGATCCATAGGAAAATTTGCCTAGATCGTATTCGTATCGCCTTTATTTGTAGACTACTTCAAACTTTGTAGTATTGCAAACTCTACCGATTTAACTTGATCACCTTCTGCATAGCAAAATCAAATTCACAAAGACGTATGTCTAACGATATTCCTTCTGCAGCCTAATTTGAGCTTAATTTAGGGTTACCAACCACACGTCCTCTTTTGACTTTTTTGAAAATGTCCTCGGAGGACGCCCAAATGTCCTCTCTTTTGAGATTTTGTCCTCTTTTTTTTTAGAATTTCGGGTAAATATAGGCCAAAATTCCACTGTGATACAGTAAATCAGCACTGAAGTAACCCTCCGGCGGCTATTTCGGGAGCTGAGCCGGATTGTTGGCCTATTTTTAGTCAACCAACTGACAAGTGACAATGTGAACGAAAAAATTGTATTTTGGGAGCTGAGCATGGNAGATGACCTTTTTATAGTCAACAGACCACGAAGTGCTAAAAATTTACAAGTTTTTTCAGGATTAGCCTCCNGCATTGCAAGTCTGAAAATTTTGAAAAAGTGTCCACTTTTCAGATTTCCAAAATATGGTAACCCTAGCCTAATTTGACTATTGAAACTTATTCCTTTTTATCTATAAGGATATTTGGGATATTAATGATGATTTGGCATTATTTCGGTCAGTTTGTCAATACTGTACGATTGCCCTAAGAGCCATTCCGTAGTTGACAACCCTGGCCGATATAAGTGTGTGTCAATCATGAATCTTATGTCAGTAACAATTAAGTGTAAGGTGTAAGTGTTGGCTTTGACAACCAGAAGGATACCGCACGTTGTTCGTGGAAGATATGCTGATTTGTGTATTGCATAGATAAGAAGTGAATGAAGCCTAAGTCTATCCATAAATAACCATCATTAATTACTTGGATCGTGTGGGTTGGTTGGTATAGCAATGCATTCCTGTTTGAACGGCCACCGTACCATCCAATCCTTTAACATACCTTAGTACAGTAAAGCATCTTTCCGAATGTTGTCATGAATGAACCAAAGGTGCTAGTCGCAACATTGATGCTACATTTCAAGTACAGTTTCACTCTTTTGTGCGTTCTAAATGCGAACACATTCACATCGAGATGACGTAACATATCGATTCAGTGGAAAAGTGATATTGTTGCGAAAGATATTGTTCTTGGGTTCGCCCTGTAATTTTCAAACTAAAGAAATGCACGATAACCTCGGAAAAAGCAACGAACACCTTGAGAACAACNGAAGTGCGATATCTGTGATTTCTCTACTGAGAGCTTTTAGTACTTGATTAATCAATAATACGATACGCTGAATGTAAAATAATGAAGATCTGTACCTCCAAGAAGCTCTTCGAATGCAAAAGTGATAAGCTTGTTCATTTTCTTTTTGTGTAATAATAAAGTTCGGTTAGCTGGTGCGGGTGAAATTTTTTTTAAAGTGCGAATAGAGCTCAAAAAGGTGGAACAGCACTGGATCAGAGTAACATAATTTACCAATATACTTGCCGATGCGACAGTCGGTATGTGGGTCGCACATCTTCAAACAAACCGATTGTGCAATACATTACAATAGCAATCTGTTTTCCATAGTTGCCCGTGGTCGTTCTCTTTTGCCTTTAAAGGTCATCGAATCAACCGTTATAAAGCTGCAAAAGTCGATCCTCAGTCGCCGGAAAGAACATCTTTACACGCTGGGAATCTTTTATTAGTGTGGTTTTCTCATTCGGCTGTTTCACAGCCGGTTTTGTGTCTGTTGTACTTGTATCGTAACCGTACGTTGTTTACTTCCGTTTGCGACTCTGTGTACTTGTCATTATTACGTCACCACGAACAAATCCGTTCTAAATTTCGAATTTGGTTGACCTCATTTACTGANGTTCGCTCCTGATGAGAGTCAGTCCCCTGATGATAGTCAGTCGAATTCAAAAAGCTTGGAGTGGATTAAATTTGACAATATAAACGTATTGTTTGCTGCAGGACTGAAAAAGTCTTTTAAACATTGGCTTACACATACTTCTTGTAGGTGACAGGGAGTACTACGGCACCATTGAGCACATTTATCATGTATTTACTAGNGATGGTGTGAACCTCTAAAAGGTTCAGGTTCGTGTGAACGCGAACCTTTCTGAAAGNTTCTGTGTGGACGCGGACGTGAACTCATGACGTCACGTGACGTCATATTGCTAATTCCAACCCTGCATTTCAGTGAATTGTACATTGTACAACCTGCAACGTACATACATTAATGTACAGTAGGGGAGATGTGGTACCGATGAGACACTGAGACCGAAAATACTAGAAGGATTCTATTTGATAATCCCATGATTACAGTACGCGACTTTGTCTACATTGGCATGTTGGCAGAATCTTTCCTCACATGCAAAAAACTTCGACCTGCGTGAGTTATGGGGTCTGTGACAAATGATTTACGTTTTAGGGGGCGTAAAATAAATTTGGATCGACATATACATCTTTCAATATCACCTTTTTTAGACCAACAAAACCGCAATAATTTTGATGTGAAGTATAGGGTTTGTATCAGGGTATATAATGGCACATATACTTTGAATCAATGCCATCCTCGAGTGGGTTATTTTCAATTCAATTACAATATTTATAGGGTGGGGGACCTATGGTACCATAGCCAAATCAAGCAAAATAGTTGGACCAACTNATCACTTANCAACAGNAACACGCCTAGTTATATAGAGGCTGTAAATCATAGTTACCTCTTACCTGTGNTGTTNTATCGCTGTTACGAGGTATTTGAAAGTCAAAATGTCGATTTGCGGGTAATATGTATGTGGCATTAATTTTGTAAGTTCCGGCGGAAATCAAAACGTGATTTCATTCCAACATTTGAATTGATATAATTTATTTTGTTCTTGGAGGCGACAAAACGTTCTTCATTGGCTTGCTGTAGCTTGGAATATAATATACAACAAAACAAGTTGAAAAATTAGAGTTTTGAGCATATATCTCATAGGTCCCATGATCTTGCACCATTGGACCCACCTGGTAGGGACCGATGATACGTTCGAGCAACAAATGTTAAACATTTATAAATGTTTTTAAAAGGAAGGATATCCATGTGAATGTCCGCGATAGGTAGAGCTTTTACCAAAGTGCTGAGACGGCAAAAGATCTGCTATTGTCGACTGAAGATTTGAGGGCCTGTGACCATTTTGCAATTTTTGATCTATCGGTACTACATCTCCTCTACAAGATACTTAGTGACAACTTGGGCCACATTATGCCACAATGCTGAAGTGCACACTGACTTTTTAAATGTCGTCAAATGTATCATCTGAAGCAATCAAAATCAAATGATATGAAAATTCCATGAATCAATATCTTCTGTCTCTTTGCCAACAATTTCAATGAGGATTTGCTAGGGAATATAAGCGTACGCCTAAACGCTCTACACTAGACNGGACAATGTATTCGGCGTCTGAGTATTGCTACATTAATATTGAGCAGAGTGTAAAAAGGCTTTCCATACTTGCTACCGATGTTATCCCATTAACAAAATATACAGGAGTAGCCAACACCCCAATCACACGGATATGGTTTTTATGATACAATAAACATATCTAATCAAGATTGACCCCATACGCCTGCTAGATTTTTTACATTGGACAGCGATTTATTCTTCATTTGAATGTCATTGATTGGTTTAATAAGCATCATTTGCTGACTACCTACATGTAGCGTATTTTGCTCTTGATGTTGTGTGATTGCGGTTCAAGCTNACAGCAGAGTCGCTAAAGATTCACAAACGGAAAACTGGATATTTCGAGCAAACTTTTGTAACAAAGCAAGTGAAATTTTTGAGATTGTCAAGGTGCATGCTCGTTTAGTGTTGATTTTGTTATGCGGCCAGAACCATAGATATAGTGGCCCGCAGTGGGAATGCAATAAATTTCAGCCGAAGATGTTATAATGAAGTGAAAATTGTAATATATGAAAAAGGTTCACAATGCAGAACCTACNAAGGTTCGTTTGTGAACGTGAAACTATAAATATCNGAGGTTCACACACAGAACGCGAACGTGAACCTTACGTTCACACCATCACTAGTAGGCTATTTACCATGTGTAAATTGACTCTACAATACAAGGCGAGATATCCTGTTACCGCTCGCCCATGGTGCTTTGTAGAAGTGCGAATACACACAAGGTCACTTCCGCTCAGATCTCAAAATACCGTTTTTTACTCCCAATTGCCAGGTGNATAACTAAAAAANAAATGTCATCATTTCTGCTCAGAGCTCAAAATACCGTTTTTCTCTCCGCATTGCCAGATGGATGACTATGGCATGTTATGAACACACAAAGCCAACCATAACATATATATTTTGCTTATTCTATAACACTCGGTTGGTATCACACTGCACAGTTGTGTTNAATCAAGCTGATCCACACCCTGATAACGTAGATAGGTAAAGCAATAACCAGCATGGGCTGCAAAATTTGCCCTCGTACACAGTCCCACTTACTGAGGCGAGTATATGCATAGGTACAATACCAATGCGATAACGTGAAAAGGCAAAGGAAACAGAGCCGTTACTATCGGTCCATAACTGGTCAAAACGGCCCGTATAATACCTGTATAAATCGCGAGGGTGAACCACGGTGCAGAACCTGCTATACTAAATCCGCGTACTTGAACCGCGTCGCTTTTGGGATTTAAAGTTTCTACCAAAGAGTGGTTGATGCACACGAAACAAAAATCCCGGAAAAACGTGGCCGCTATGAAACTCACAAACAACATTACTCGGTTGTGGTAGTAAATAGACAAGGACAACATTCCCAACGCTACNATGACCGACACTGTTCCAAACGCGAACGTCAATTTGGGCAGTTTGAACTTATCCAGTGCCCAGCCACCGGTAGGAGAACCGAGAGATCCTACAGAATACCCAACGCAGAACATTACACCAACGGCCGAGTCGGTCATGTCAGGAAACCCAGCCAACGCAATCGACGATACAAGCCATTCTGTCATCGGCCGCACAGATAATATAAGAACATACATCGCAAACAGCAAACCGTACTGCCCGTCTTTGAATAGATCGCATATCCCGCGTAACTGTGCAACTACACCCCAGCTTTGTCTTGTTGGAACAGGCAGCATCCCTGCCACTGACAAAGGGCCATTCGTGATGAAGACATTGGAGGATACAAATGACAACATCGCAACACCAGACAGACAAACGTAAGCGTACTGGAACGAAGTTCGGAATCTATCGATTTGCACTTGTTCCTTATCATCCCACGTCGTGACAGTAGCACTAAAATTGCCTGCCGACCGTGTATCCGCAATCTTGACCACTTGTGTAGCTATCAAATTGGAAACTACGGGCGACAAACGGCGGAATATCCAAGGTATTGATACAGCACGCCCCCTCTCGCTTTGTGGGAACCAGGTGCTGGCCGTAAGTTGCGACAGTGTGATAGCTAGCGCCGCTCCAAATCCGTTAAAAGCTTGCCCGATAATAACGATAGGAAAATTATGCCTCGACGAAACTCCAGTTAATATCAGTGAATCACCGACGAGTATAGCGGCACATGTAGCGGCGGCGAGAAATCTCAGATGGAGCATCCCACTGCCTAGCGCTAACACGAATCCGAAAGCGCTTCTCGCTATCGTGTTGACGGTAGACAAGAAGTCAGTCTCTTGTGGATCCACGTTGAAATACTGTGACGACACGTCGTTGATGAATCCGAAAAACGAAGCGCTGAACGTGTCCAACGATACTATGGCGCATACGACGAGTAGTATAATCCATCTTTTTGCAAGTATGTTTTGCCTTCTTTCGCCGAGCAAAGGGCTGTTTTTGTTATTCCTGTCTCTACTGCTATTCGGTAGCATGACTCGGTTCACGCAGATGCTTCGTCTCAATGCGATGGATTGATGTTAGATAGTTAGGTGATAAACGTCTAGAGTACTGCCACCAACAAAACAGCATTGACAAAGTAGGCATCACTTTCTAGCATATCGCTGGTAGCGCCGCCACTTCAGCCACATCCTAAAGTCTTAACGAACCAGCAAGGCCACTATTCAACTACGTTCGCCTTCTTAGTCCTGCCTGATTTGAAATGTTCGCCAAAATACTTTGATGATACAGTAATCAAGGTAGTAGCGTGCACGATGCATTCAGTCCGAAAGCGAGGAGTTGATTACCGTGGATAGAGTAGACTAGGCTCATTATTGACGTTACCGTACTCCCTAACCGTATACGCACACAACATACAAAACACATAGGCTACATTAGTTATAATCCGTATACTAGTCAGCGCACTGCACATGTACTGATTTGGTGGAGAGCATACAAATCGAGCTAACATGTTGTATGAAATGCCCATCTTTCTGGCAGCCATAG
>ATSW01009689.1:0-19872 GCA_000444245.1 Botryllus schlosseri
CAGTTAGGAACTAATTATGATGGATGATCGCGTATTTTGCAATACCCCGACGAAGAGCCCATTTTAATATCAATTTCCATCAGTGTATCGCACTGTTTTCGCAAGGGATTTCGTAAAATCACGATGCCCTATGTTAACCGCGGTCTGGTATCAAGTTTTAACGACTCGTAGTGAGATAGACGTTCAATAATCCTTCGCCAATGTGATCTTTGCTAAATCCCGCTAATTCAACCTATACGGGTTGTCTGGATAGAGTCAGATAAGATATCGATATTTTAAAGGGCGGTTGTACCGTGTTGCTGGCACTACTGTATGTCTTATCTCGTTCTTTAGGCGTAAAAGTACTGCATATCAGTTGAAAAGATGGCTATAATGACAATATGCGGTCAAATTAGTACTCATATAGAAGTAGGATTAATGCTGCAAAATTCTACTGAATTACATGCGGAATAAGCAATTTCAAAGACATGTCCCAACCACTTTGAGTAAAGTAGAGAAAATGCAAGACACATCTTCGCTACCAAAGCAAAAAAGACCAATCACACTACAAATTGCAGCGATTTTCCGAACATCTATCAAGCTACCATTATACAGGGTGTGCTTTGCGCAGTTCGCATCACAAATCCACTAATATTAGAGGTGCGAGAACATCCCAAGGCTACTTCATGCTTTACAAAATCCGAAGCGTGAAAGTAAGTATGCTTTGCCTAAAAACCGTTATCTAGACGTTGAAGTTAGTCGTGTTTTAGTTCGTTGCGGATTTTTAGAGTTCGTCGATTCTAGCTTATGTAATGAGTTTTGAAAAGTGAGTAGTTCTAGTTGTAGTTGCGTATTTTCAAAAGTAAATTGTTCTAGTTCTACGTTTTTGTATGTGAGTAGTCGTGTATTTTGAAGAGCGTGTAGTTCTAGTTGCGAGTTTTGAAAAGCGAGTAGTTTTAGTTCTAATTGTGAGTTTTGTAAAGCGATTAGTTCTAGTACTAGTTGTGAGTTTTGAAATGCGGGTAGTTCAAGTTCTGGTAGTGTGTTTGAAAAAGTGAGCACTTCTAGATCTAGTTTTAGTTGCTAGTTTTGAAAACTGAGCAGTTCTAGTTCTAATTGTGAGTTATGGGAAGCGGTTAGTTCTAGTTCCAGTTGTGAGTTTCGAAAAGCGAGTACGGTAGTTCTAGTTGCGCATGTTCAAAACCCGGCAGTGTGATTGTACACTTTTTTGCCATAGCTTCATTTTCCCGGGGCATTACGTAAACCGTGTGCGTCGTAGTCTGGATCACTTCAATGCGCCTGCGTGTTATTTTTGAGCGAAAAATCGCTCCGGGATTAAAGTCGGTAATATTAAAATGTGTATTAACGACAGGAAAGGCTTACGCGCCGGGGCGTATGGATTACCGTCTTCCTTTCGAGTACAGCACGGCGCCGACGCGACCGGGTTAGGATTACAAGCAATGGCTGGACAATGTTCAATTATGGCGCGTTGCTTTCATCACAATGCGCCCGCTTCAATTATGGGATTGTGGGGCTATTTAGGAGGCTCAATCTATAAACACAGCAAAGGCGGGGCCGTGCTAGTGGACACGATTTGCAGGAAATAATACGTTGAGTTCTGGATCTCGTTCCGCTTGGTGGTAGATTTTAGGTTCTTGGCGGTAAAGTATCCTGGATCAAACTAAGATTATAGCGTAATGTCAGAAACAAGGTAATAGGTCACGATACTGCCTCGATTACATCTACGTTGGTAAAGAGTTTAACGACTAGATAATTCGAGTAGACTAATTGAGCGAAACGCCTGTAATCCAATTCTAATATAATTTTTGAAGTGTCACAATGCTCTCATATTAATTCAAATCTAATCTGAGTAACTTATACAACTAGTGAACTAGGATTCTCTGGTTCTCCAAGTCTGCCTGTGTGTGTATCGTGTAGAAGTGTAGATACCCATACAGTATTAAACAGTGCATTCACATGGAGAACCTACGAGATATCAGGATGAATCTGTCTATTTAGTTTGCTTCCCACAGATACCACCGCCATTACGAGACTAAAGGGGGTCGGGTCACGATGGTTGATACCATTTCTCCGCCATGCATATCGCGCAAAACATGATCTCAAGGCGACAGGTGCCGGTTCACGTTATTCCCAGCAGTTTCCCGTGCGTTAGCCGGTATTTTTGTAGACTACGACAACAACCCGCCGCGTTTCTCTGTCTTATCGCTTCGCTAAAAGCATCAAGCTTTACCGAGGCGTTTTGCGGGGAAAAATACAGTAAGATGATACTCCCGGCTTACGCAATGGGCATGTAACGTTGATCCTTGTGATCTGCGATAACGTTAGCGCTGCGCTGATTGAAACGCCATTGTTTACGTGACAGGAGGTTGCCTGAAGCGTGACGTTTTAAAGTGGAAACAGCGCTGCTGCTGATACGATAAAACTAAAATGATTCGGTGCTCTGGGAGTGTAGCAGTGTGAAGCTGCGTTGTGGCTTGTGATTCTCACTGAATTGCACGTTCATACTGTGTGCCTGTAGGAAATGGCCAAAGATGGGGCTAGTTGCCGTGATACGGGGATATTTCGCGCGTTTGTTACGACAATTTCACTTGAAAAAGTGTGCAAGCGTATCCCACAACTGCTCCCTACTTTGCAAAATGTAACGGAATAAAAGTAATGAGTTTTGTGTACCAACTATAACAGAACTAGAACTTAAACTACTCCCTTTCCAATGCTCGCAACTAGAACTACAACTGCTCACTTTTCAATCCAAACTATCAACTAGAACTAGAACTAATCACTTTTGAAATCTTGTAACCAGAACTACTCCCTCTTCAAAACTCACGACTAGAACTAGAACTACTCACTTTCCAAAACTCGCAACTAGAACCAGAACTAGAACCACTCGCATTTCAAAGCCCACAACCAGAACTAGAACTACTCACTTTCAAAAATTCGTAACTAGAACTAGAACTAGAACCACTCACATTTCAAAACTGTCAACTGGAACTCGAAGTACTGGATTTTCAAAATGCCCAGCTAGAACTAGAACTACTCGCTTTTCAAAAGTGACTATAGCTAGAATGAGAACTACTAGCATTTTTAAACTCACTAGAACTAGAACTACTCACTTTCCAAAACTTGCAACTAGAACTAGAACTACTTACTTTCCAAAACTCGCACCTAGAACTAGAACTACTCATATTTCAAAACTCACAACTAGAACTAGTACTACTCATATTTCAAAATTCACAACTAGAACTAGAACTAATCACTTCTGAAATATTGTAACTGGAACTTCTCACATTTAAAAACTCGCATGTCACAACTAGCAACTATAGAACACTTGGTTATTAGTTAATGCCTTTTGCGATAAAACAACGGCGTCCGGTTGAAATCATCCTTGACTGCGCCGCTATCAAAGCGCGTTATTTACGATACGGCTTTGGATGTTGACCCGCGCGGTGTCGGGTTTAAGGCGGGGTCGTGAGAGCGCGGAGAAAGCGTTTCAGGTCGCATGGAATCGTGCGAGGCTCTGCGTTGAAACGCGATTCCGGGCCAGGCCATGCGCGACCAGCGAAAGGAAATGGCGCTTTCACTGGCGATTGAAGTTTGCGTCTTGTTTTACAATTTTGGTGGCATGGATAGCCTTGAGTGTAGTTGGTGTTATGGTGTTGCAACCGTGAACGCCTGTGGTGCCGAACTTGGACAATTACATAATTCTGGTTGTCTAATTAGAGCCTAATACCGGTAAGATAATTGTAATATAATTTTTGAAATGTTTATACGGTTTAATTGTGATTCTAATATAATTTCTGGCTTACCTCAAAATGCTACAAGAGAATAGTATAGTGCAAAACGATTCAATTTTGCTGATACAGACATTTGTCTTTATCGTGCTTATGAGGACGTACTTGGAAATAATGTAGCAGCTATCGTTCTAATTCCAATCTAATTTTTTTTTAAACTGGTAAAGCTATACTTGTGATTATAATCTAATTTGGATAAAACTTTGTAGCTATAATCTAATTCTATTTCTAGTATAATTTTTGGTTTTCTTGAAAATGTTGCATGAGAACTGTATATTGCGAAACGAGCCACACTTGCTGTACAGACATTTGCTATTCTCATGCTCATAAGAATGAACTATTATCTGTTATAAACTGAACCTGATTATATCTCCAAGTTTTCGCGAATTCGGTAATTCTAATTTTAATCCAATTCGGAAAAACTCAGTAGCTATCATTCTAATTCTGGTATAATTTGGAAAAACTGAAATTTTTGTTAGTTGTCAAGTTTCGGAAACGCCGCCCGGATTTCGTTAACGAAGCGGCAACCGGAGATTCTCAATACGCGTCTCGCCGACAAGGGGTTAAAACGCGTCTTGTTTCCGGGAACGGGTCAAGCCGCTAAGTATCGACATCAGACGACGCGCCGCGCGAAAGTCGCGCTTGTTTCGGACCCGTCGCTGGGCTGGAGAAACCGAAATGTCTCCTCAATTATACATGAGATTTCGCGCGCGAAATTGTTTGAAGGCGGCCGATCGGCTAAGTCGCGAATGCATCATTTTCCCGGTGTCGTTTGATACGCGATGTTGCGCGGATAAACAGCGGGGCTAGGCAAAATCTAGCACATGATAATTTGGTTCCGAATACGCTTTTGGGCTTTGAGACGAGTATTAGAGCATCACTCGCATTTCGGTCTAATTAGTCTTATGGCAAAAGAAATTGCAATATTAAATGCTATTTTTTCAAACCTATGTTTTTTTTATTCCAATATCTTCGCTTGTTCCGCTTGGAATTGAGCCAAATTTGTCGGGTATCGTTTTTCAGACAAATTAATAATTTCATGGGGTTGACAGTCAAATGTAGAATTTTCTAACTGTAATAGCTTCGCTTCTACGTGTTAGAGTTCAGCCAGATCTGGTGTTCTGCATTTTTTTAAATATCCAATCCTGCAATCGTAAGGAACATCCAGTAAAATTTGAAGAAAAAAAGTTACTTTTGAACATGCCTACTGGAGGTACAGGCGGAGCCATTTTTTACACAACGGTTGTCAGCGGCCTGAACCGTCGAACCGTGCGTAGACCTGCGGTTTCTTGACAGTTATTAATTGCGCGGGCCGGCTGCATTTCCTTTCCCCGTGACCTTGCTCTTTCATGCCGGCGGGTAACTTCGCGTGGCTGAAATGCGAGAAGGCATCACGCTTTTGCGCGATGATTAGGTTAGGAAGTGTTTGGATCTGCTTCTCGGATATTGGGTATTGTTTGACTGCGATTAGCGTGCTTCAATCACGGCTGGTGTAGGCCTGTAGGGACTCGGTTTTTACGAGAATCTCGCCTGGAATGGACTTGGGCTTGTGTTTATAATTTGTGATTATTTGTATGTAGCTATAATTCTACAACGCGGACTGGGACTAGAACTAGAACTACTCATTTTTCAATATGTACATTGTACAACTAGAACTAGAACTATTCACATTTCATAACTAGTACTAGAACTACTTACTTTTCAAAGGTCGCAACTAGAACCAGGACTAGTACTCACTCTATTAAATCTAGCTTAATACGGACAAAACCTTGTACTGTAGATACCTTTCTAATTTCAATACGTCAAACTCTGCAATTGAGCGTACGTCACGAAGAACGGCGTATAGGCTATTTCTACATCGGCCGTTCCGTTTTAATCATTGTATCGATCAAAAGCGGATATTTTGACTTGTCAGCAAAACGCACCGTCGACATGCAATATTTCACCGCTTTCTATCCACAGCGGATGTGGTTTAGTGATCGGTTTCGTGATGATAAAAGTCATGCAGCGCATTTAATGTAAGGCATGAGACGTTTTCGTAGCCCGCCTACGAGTTGAAAAGGTAGAAAATTTACGGCTTTTACTAATCAGATTAGAGTTTGAATGATCACTCCTAAACTCCAAACATTCTTTGAAATCGCTACTTCTATATCTGTGCTTGTAGTAGAAATACACGACGTTACATATGTAATTTGTATGCGTGTTGGGGTGCGTTGATATATGCGCGTATCCGCGCTGCGTTCATATCAGCCTCGATTGATCTTCACGGTTGCGTGTCTGGATGTTATGATAACCTTGCCAAGTTTTCGGCTTTCTATCTCGTAACGGATTATTGTTTTGATTGGTATAATGTGCGCGGATTAAGCGCACGATAAGCGAGGGCACTTTGGGTCTATCTGTTTGCATCAAACGATTTGTTCTCGTGCCCTGTTTAACGTGACCTTTCTGTTGGTTTGCAAACTGTTTGTTCTCCCGGTGAAGCCCGGGATTTCGAAAAGTTCAACCTCGTTGGAAGCGGTCATTCAACGCCTGGTTTCTGTGAATACGTTATGGTTTGGGGCGAAGCAGTTAATGTCTAGCGAGAAATGATTGCGAATCTTATTCTCGTGGGATAGCTTATGTTATGCTGCGACTCCGTGTACAAGCACACTGGACAAACTAATGGATTTTCTAAATGCGCAGCTATAACTAGAACTACTCGCTTTTCAAAATCTGCAACTAGAATTAGAACTACCTACTTTTCAAAATCTACAACTTGAATAAGAACTAGAACTACTCAATTTTCTAAACTAGCGACTAGAACAAGAACTAAAACTGCTCACTTTTCCGAATCCGCAACTAAGGCTAGAACTGGAACTACTCGCTTTTCAAAATCTACAACTAGAACTAAAACTACTCACTTTTTTAAATCCGCAATTAGAACAAGAGCTACTCACTTTTTAAAATCTGCAACTAAAACTAGCACTGCTAACTTTCCAAAATCCACAGCTAGAACTAAAACTACTCACTTTTCAAAATCCGCAACTAGAACTACTCATTAAAAAACGGCTGACCGTCAGCTAATTATAGATAGGTATTGTGTACAAATCTGAGCAAACAATAAAAACAAAATTACTTATATTGTACTGTTGTCATTCGCATTTACAAATGCACCCGCTTTTTTCCAGGCCACGCATGTTACTGCGGAAACCAAGGTTACGACCGTTACGGTAAAGCCGCGTACCGGGGCACGCACTGCCACGACAAATGCTTCGGCATCAAGACGCAGCCGTGCGGCGGGGACGGCTACATGGACGTGTACAAGNCCGAGCTGGGCACTTGCGGGACCGAGAANCCCCTGCGCAGCGCGGCGGGGGCGATTTACTCCCCGGGTTACCCCGATTTCCCGGGCAGTTCGGACATGATGACCACGATGGAAGCCACCGAGTCTATGCTTAGAAAGCAGAAAGACAGGCTGCATGCTGATGATGGTAACTTGATCACTGTTTGTACAGTAGTAATTGTTGAGATCTTGTGACGTACCTGATTTACCGCCGGCATTTCGTTGATGTAGCCAGGAACGATTCGCTTCTACTTTTTTGAGTATTCAAACTAGGTTTTCCTTATAAGCACTACCAACTCAAGTAAATATCTTTCTAGATTACTTCTACTTCATAGTTTTCTGTTTTTGGAAAAGTTAGGCCTATAATAGTCAGTTTTTCACTTGATTGGAAATAAGACCCGTGGAGCAAATTCACTCCATGGAACCAGCGTCCCAACAACTGGGAAATCTTGAGCTTTTGAATTAGAATTGCTGAATTCGCAAACACTTGGAAATGTAATTGAAATCCGAGCGAGAAAAAAAATACGACAAAAGAATCATAGCTACACAATTTAGCGAATTATATTAGAATTAGCTGTACAGTTTTTTTTTCAAATTACATATGTCTGAGAATTATAGCTAGACATGTTTTCCAAATTAGACTAGAATTACTGAATTCGCGAAAATTTGGAAATTGTACAGCAAGCTTTGCTCGTTTCGTACTATACAGTCTCCTGTTGCGTTTTCAGGAAAACCAGAAATTAGCGTAGAATAAAAATGAGAGAATAAAAACAGCACGGATTAAATTTGAGTGAGATTACGGGCTGTTCGTTTTTATAACTCTGATAGGGCAACTCGAATTAACTACTTGTCCGCGTCTGTACTTGGGTAAGCTGTGCGAGCAGGCTAAACGCGCTTGAGTACTCCGACAAAGTACGTGCACTTCATTTCTGACTGCCGCTTCGCATAGAAAATGTTATTGCTTCACAGATGAATAAATCATTCGTTTTCTGTTACCACAGATCCCGTATCGGATAAGACCCCTACCGAATTTGCGAAAAAGCCCAAAGTCTCATGCGCCTGGGACGTGCACATCGGCCACGCCACCAAAATCAACACAATCGTCCGAAAAATCGACACGAGACGCAAGCTGGGCGGTATCATCGAAATCGAAGCCGGCGAAGGGTCGAGCTTGTCTCTGACGACGCCGGACGGTTCGGTTGTGACGTCACACATCATGTGGATCGTCAATTCGTCCAAGGCTAGGAACGAATTGGAAGCGATCGTGCCGCCGGCTGGCGCTTTGAATCAGTCCGCGACAGTTTCCGGTCATTCGAGTGAGTGTTTTATGTTGGATTGTTATGGTTTTTCACCGTAGCGTTCGGTGGAAATCACGAAAACTGGATCTCTGATACAAAATTATGCTTTTACACCCATTCTAATGGGGAACACGAGTGAAATGCACCAACTTTTATGGTGATCAATCCCAGGGATGTTGTGGGCTCAGTTCTCGTGTGCAGCCCTACAAATGCGCGCAAAAATGTTGCACGCATACACCACTCACTATCAGTACCATAAAGAGGGGATGGCCTGATTTGCCCCTTACGATATGGTGGGAATATGGTAATTGGTGAATACCTCAAAAAATCGGGTTCGAATTTCCGAATTTGATGCGAAAGTCGTGTTTAAAACGGCATTTGTCGGATCAAAAATGGGCTGATCGGCCGGATTTTGACATAAAAACCCAGGTTTCGGCTGCCGGGTGTTTATCATATCGTTCGGTTCGAGTTTGGATTAAAATCGTCGGTTTCGAATTCGAAGTTCCCACTTTCTAAGACAGTTCTGCTCAAATTATTGGCTTCAGATTTCCGGGAGTAAGTGATCTCGGTCGTTTTTTCCTGCTTTGACTCCAAACGGATCGGTTCGGCTTCAGTTCTTAAAACATGAGTTTCGAGTTGATGCCGTATCAGATTCCTATCAGGTCCGATGTCACCTCCGGTGCTGTACTCTATCACAGACGCTATGCTCTAGCATTGAAAGTTAATGTGTCAATTGTTTCACAGGACACGCGTCCAAATGGTCGCACACATACGGAGCCGTACAGTGGCCGCGCTATCCTCTCCCTCCGAGAAGCATAGACCCAGTCTTGTCCGTACTAGGTCACCGTTTCTCAACGCGTTTCATACGATCCCAGGACCTAATAGGAGCCCTGAAGAACGCGTACGCGTTCGCGAAGCAAAGATCGCGCCGCCGACGAAAATCCGCCGAATGGAGCCGCTTCGTTATAGAGTACGAAGCCGTTTTCCCCGAAGGTTACGTGTATCAAGCTGAGACCCTCTACACGGAGCAGAGCGAAGCCGAGCGGAGCGACGCGTCGCAAAACGAGAGGGAACAAGAAGATAAGAAGGCGGAGAGCGAGAGAGCGGACGTGCTGCAGAACGCGCGTATCACGATCTCGCGAGAGGACGCGCTCGCGATTCAGCGCGCGGTGTCGGGCGAGGCGGGCGTCGCGCGCGCGGACGGAGGGAGTCCCCCGCTTAAAATCGATGTCTACGTGGAGAGCGTGGAGTCGGAAAAGGCAGAGAACGACAAAGGTGAGCGGACTAGATAATTCTTGTTGCCTAATACGCATCAAAACTACTTAAGTGGACGTGAAAATGATATTCGTGAGAAGTACTCGATTAAGTAAGTGCAAAAAGTGAGTCTTTGCGACTAAAACTCGAGACGACTCAAAACTTAAAATTCAATATTGCAATCGAATTCTGTGAAAAATTACATCCACAGAATTTAGAATCTGCAAATATAATAAGGAAAACTTCATAACGAATACCGGTGCAGTTGAGCACTTCAAGTCAAATCGCCGAATTGTGCCTGGAGTGAAATAAATTATTGCTTATCGAAAGGGTGATTTTTGTTCAATTTTAGTGCCTAAATGACCAATTTTAAACTATACGAGTACGTGGTGTCAGGGTGTGGGAGTATATACAGGTGTTGGGAACCCGCTGCAAAATAAGCGCAGTGTCAACACCCGCAATTGCGTTAATGTACTGCCTACTGTAAGCCGTCGCCCCAAATTTCCGACCAAAAAGTAGCAAATACCACAAAAATCCCGATGAATCGTAACTGACGTCATAATTGAGTGCAAATTACGCGCCAGTCATCGCTAATGAGATGTGTCGGATTATTATTCATGCAGGGTATACCTTCTAACTTCAACATCAACACTTATCCAGTTAGTAGTTGTCCATACCTCGTCGATGCTGTGATACGCGCGCGCGCGCCACCATCGCAAAATCCAATTTGCGGCTATTTACAAAGCACTCATTTGCTTTTAGACGGTCGGTCAAAAATGCGCGAAATCTTCATATTTCGCCCGTTTCTAATAGCGTATCTAATAATACGCACGGTACGGTCCACCCTAATCCGATTATAATGCCGCGGAGGGTTTGGGTCGGGGTTTGGGGCCGCGCGACTGTAAGTCGAAATTCCGGTGAGATAACTTGACCTTCGTAATCGACAGATAAAGGTCGGATGCATTATGAGGAATTATACTTGGGGTTAGTTTATATTGCGAGTGTATTGTTGGCACGCTTTGATCAGTACGCCTTGAGAGAGTTGGTCGTAAGCTTTGCCACTCTATGATTTTGGACTGATTCCGATTGTATTTGACGTTTTTTTTCAGTCAAAACTGCGTGCTTTTTAAAGAAAGTAGTCTTGTGATAAATTTGAGTCATAGTCATAATAACGCAGTAACTGATACTTACAATGGCATAATATATTGAATATATTTGAATATATATTATGTTGTATATTGAAGTTCTGTACCTCCAAGAAGCTATACCTCCACTCCTGCTTGAGTGCCTACCATGGCTGCATGACCTCATCGGCCAACACCACAGTATATCTCTATCCCTAAGAGGGCACCAGTTTCAAGGACTGTTTTATTAGCATTAATATACAATCGAATATATATTCGTATAAACCCGAATATATTTGCCGACACTCGGCAGGGGATAATCGTCAGCAACTAGTAGAGATTTGGAAAGGACATTGTATCGAATTCGAGTGTCCGCCACACATATTCGGGTTTATTATTGAAGTTATGCGCCACCGAAGTGGCATTGATATGAGTTGCGTTGCGGACAATCGTCGAAACCTTGCCCTGTACGAAAACGGTGTCACAATAATCAACGTACAGATACGTTGGTTTACTTTTTCTGTGACGACACGGGCAGATGTACAAACATTTTCGCAATATATGTACTGTACAGTGTACACGCTTCCCAAAATACCAGATATTCGCGTAACTCATAAACGCGTGTTATCTGGCCGTGCGTATAGCCCTCTTAAAGCGGTGTTCTGGGAAACGGCGCGCATTTAATCCTCCGACATTCGACACTCTGTAAACGCGCGATAAAGCTTTCGGTTTGATTGTCATGTTTCGAACGCCGGCCGCTTGTTGATCAATTTTCCGATAGCCTTCAAAGGGTGGCGTCCGCAAATTTTCTATCTTTCCGGTTTGGAAATGGTCGGCGTTATCTGCGGTCCTGACAGCGCGGAAAAGCAATGAAAAGCAGACAGCTGTTACAATCACTATCCAGACTTTATCATAATATGGCTTAAACAAATTACAGCAGCCTAACAATGTAAAAGATATCCACGTCATACGCTGGAAGGCTAGCGTCTGTGAAAGCGAATACTTAACCCCGGAAGTATACTCGCGTTACATACTCATATTGTTTTGTTCTAAGGCTTGTACAGTTTTTAAGCTCAACCACTTATTTTTAAGACTATTGATATTGTATAGTAAAAAGTAGTTTTGTGTTGAGTTTGTAATAATTTTACGAGTGAAATTGTGCTAAGAACCGCGCGAAATAGGCTTCAATCACGGTGATGGAATATGTGTTCGCAAATTGGGGCTATCTTTTGTCATTTTGGTTCAGTCGCGAAGTGTCATGTAAGAAAATTTCAGGTTTTACCGAATTAGATTAGAATTAGAATGATAGCTACACGTTCTTTTATGAATTAGATTAGAATTGGAATCACCGAAGTTGAAAGAAACTACTACTACTAAATTCAAGTCCACTTCATATATTTCTCGAAGTAGATTTGAATCATAAAGTTGTCAATGTCTGGCAAAATACGTCTTCCAATTTCGATTAACTGCATTTTCGAAACTGCTTATCCGAGTACTTATCAGAACTTTCATGCTCCAACCCCCATTGGAACTTTGGTGTGCAACGATTTTTTAGCCGACCAAACATTTTCAGTTCAAAGCCGCTAAAATCTGAATTAAAGTTATTTTTGAATAACCCAAGTGCTCAGTAATAGCCTACTTATAATGCCTGCGCATAATAACAATAATAAAATAAATAAATCCGTTTGCAATTCCAGATACAACCACACAATCGCTTCTGTTCGTCGTGATCGCCACAACGACCGCGATTCTGATCCTGTTCGCGGTACTGCTTCTCTACCGGCGCCGGTTTTTCCACAAGAAACCCGGCAAACCCGGCAAGGGCCACGACTACACCCGGGCTCTGGTCGTCAGCTGCCCGCGAGACTGCGACACCGAAAAATCCGCCTCGAACTCGAACTTGTCCTCGAGTTCCACAGCGGATTCGGTTCTGCTGACCGATTCGGAATCGAGGTATTCGCCGCGCGGGGCGCGAAAAGCGGACGAAGCCCGGGAGACTACGCTTGACGACGTGATAAAGTTTTTGAAGAGTCAGCCCGGGTTGATACAGTCGCACCCGGCCGTGGATATTGACCATAAACAGGTAGATACTTGATATATAAATTTAAACCGTTTCTGTGAATGTCACTGAGGTTTTCAGTATCGGATAGCTTCTACGTTTTAAGAGGATTTAGGTTGATTTTGCCTACTTTACCTACCGACTCTTGTGGTTATGTTTTAAACTACTTCAACTTGACGTTTTTTAGGCAAACGTACTTACTTTTCAAACTTCATATCTTCTTGTAAAGTCGAGATTAGTGCGGGGATTTATTTCACGCAGTTCACGAGTGAAATTGTAATAAGAACCGCCCGAAATAGCCGCAATGTCTGTGTATCTAAATGTATTTGAGTAAATCATACCAATTTCTAGTGTCCATTATTAGTCATTTTACGTAAATCGCGAAAAAAGTAGCCAATTTCGATCAACCGCTAATGAATTATGCCAACTACTGCGAGAATAGTTTTCTACTCAAAATTTCACAACTAAATGTACCCCACTCCAAATTTGAAAACTGGCTTTGAAAGCAAAATTTTCCCGAAATTTCAAAAGTAACTCCGAAAACTGTATTCTACCCAAAATTTCACTACCAGATTTTACCCAAAATTTCAAAACTAACTTTCAAAACTGTATTTTACTTAAAAATTTACAACTCAATATCATCCCTAATTTCAAAGCTTCATTTCACCCAAAATTTCAAAACCGAATTTCGCTCCAAATTCCGAAACTAACTTTTCAGGCCGACTTTACCGAAAACTTCAAACTTCAACTTCAAAACTATTTTATACCCAAAATTCAAAACTAAATATAACTTTACTTTACAGCCGCCCGGACACCACCATCACGGGATGACTCCCGACTCGCGCCACGACGACCTCGCCCCCCTCCCGGGCCCGTGCGCGCACTGCTGCGGCTGCCCCGACGAGAACCGCGGCCCNGGNCGGCCCAAAAACCCNCGNGGACTCTCCATACGCCCCACNAAGCAAGCNCAGCTGCCATCCCTAGCGCCGCCCTTGTCGCCAATAAGCGAAGTGTCTTCCGTGAGTTCGGCCAATTCTCAGACTTCGCTTTTGAAGCANAAGGCGTCTCACAAGCAATCTAAGAGAGACGANGCCAAATTTTCGGAACTCGCGACTTCGCAGAGTGATTCTGAACCCGCGTCTGGTAGAATCAGAGGNNAANANTTACAGAAACCNAGTTTTTTAGACAGAAAAGGTGGCAANACGCTAGGACATCCNCTAGTTGCTTGCTANGACAGCGGTTACGCTACCTCTAACTATGAAGACGATGAAAACGCGTCTATTATNAACAGTGAAGTCCCANTCAGGCTTAACACTAACGAAATCGCGGATTCTTGAGATNATTTTAATNNGATTGCGATTCGAANTTCCCGGAAACCACCGGAAGTGGGCTTTGTGACGTCATCACGACGGACCCATCGGTTAAGCGCCACGGGACAGAACAGACGGACAGACATACNAGCTGGTATCGCTCAATTATCCTGGCTGATTATGAGCTCAAATCTCTGTCGAGTGTAAAGATACATAGTCCGGGTTTTACCGGATATTGTCGCGCGAAACCGGTCTGTAGATCCGCTAAAAACACGAACCCGGGTCTGCTGTGATTTTGTCTTGTTTTTGTGCGAGGTGCCGATTCCTGACCTCTCCCTTACCCGATTCCTGGCTAGATTATATAATACTGAAAGTAGAGTGTTCAATTTCGAATTGATTTGTTCGAGTNACGATAATATATGCATTCACAGTGAGAGTAGTATTTTATCAACGAATAATATANTTTGGNTANTGTNCTATCAATATTCACTGGGGNTGTTCNANAATAACTTTTCAGATTATTGCGGTTATTAGCTAAAATTGTTGNGTTGGCTGAAAAAAAACGNGGCACACCAAATTTGGCTCATCTACGACACGTAGAATTGAAGCTATCTGAGTTCGAAATTTTTCAATTTATTGTAAAAATTTTGAAAATAATTTTTTCAAATTTTTCTGTCCGCCCCATGGAATTGTCAAGTNATCTAATAAAACGATACACATCAAATTTGGCTCAATTCCAACCGGTAGAAGCGAAGTTATTGGTGTTGAAAATNATGGATGCGAAAAAAATAGTATTTANTATGGGTAATCGTAGAATTATTAATGAAAACTCGAATAAATTCACCTCTACGGGCTGGAATTGAGTCAAATTTGTTTTGCATCGTATTTGTGGCCGACTTAACAATNCTATGGATTAATTTATTTTATAATAAATTTATAATGTTCAAACTCAAATAGCTTCACGTCTACACGTTGGAATTAGCGGAATTTGGTGTGCAACGTGTTTCTTTTTGAGCCAACCTANCAATTTTGCCTGGATAACCGCCAAAATCNGAAATAAAGGGTGTTTTTGAACAACCCTATTACTCTAATATCAACGGAACGATATTTNTCTCGAGTATTATTCGCAACGGTTACAAAGAGCTCCGAAATAGTCATGGTGAAGAGATACGAGATTATATTGGATGATGTACACGGCAACNTTTTCCTTGTGGACGCAAAAAGATTCGTGTTTAAGAATTGTAAAGTCATTATTACTATTCGAAATCGGTGTTTTCATGATACATCGCGGAGCTGCTGAAGGCTTTTACGCTGGCCTACAGCCGAATCTATGTCTAGAAAGATCTTGTGTACTATTCATTTNTGGATTCCGTTGACCCTTGGCAATGTTCGTCAAGCGATAATTCNTGATGAAGTCNCTATCGTATATTGCAAGTGCAGCCATACACATCGCCGTGGCCTGGTGTTCAAAAGAAAATGTCAAAAATTTCAAATTTNAGAGNAATTCCTTCTCGACTGGGACATATATGCTTGCTACAACTTGGATTCGTTAAATTTGGTGAAAAATATTTNCCCTAGCGATCCGGCTAGACGACATGCTACTTGATAGGTTGGCCGACGCTACAATAAACTCTNTTGCGGCCATGGGTGGTAAGTNNACGCATATACCTCNCAGCGGGAAGCCCCCGCCGCAAATAATAGTGNGCGTACGTGACAAAATTTGTCACGTGCAGCATACAATTGAATAGCATATTGATATTTATATTTTGGGAGTAATACGATTGTCAATATACAATGTTTTTTCAATTTTCTACCATGTTGACCTATATGGCGAGNGTCAGCCGAACATATTCGCTTTTATTTCAATATNAATTTGAATATATTATTCAATTGTATATTAAAGTTCTGNGCATCCAAGAATCTCTACAAAGACCGCTGTCGTGTTTTCCTGATGTCAGCGCTATCCGTAAATATGTTATCACTAAATTGGCTTATTACACTCCCGGGGTGGGTCACGGTCGGGTACNAATGCAAGTGCAGTCACGACAATGTGACGGAACCTGACAAAGTCTCGGTGTTTGCTGGCGTGCGAATTGTTTTATTTATCTCATTNGTTTTAATCCGAAGATTTTCGAGTACTTTTNTGTCGTGTGCAGACTCGCAATGATAGTTTTATAGATCTCAGCGATTGAGCTTGTTCTGATTTTGGGGTCGGTGCCGCGACCTCATCTAATTGCNCCTTTANGACGCGACTATGTATAGATACATTTTGTGTTTATTCTTATGTTTTTCTCATCCTGGACTTTTCGCGAGTCNGATATTTTGGTGTTATTGCGCGTTTTTCTTCCTTTTTTGATTTTTGGATTGTTCTTTTCTTGATAACGTGTATAACATATTCACTTCACTCTGTTTTTGGAAGCACAAAATACATGATGCCCGAGAAAACGTGTTTTGTGCCGCGTGGACTGCTAGGGCCATACTTGTAGAAACTAGCAATCTAGTCAACTGTTTTTTTAGTGGTTCTAGTTGTAGTTGCGAATTTTGAAAAGAGTAGTTTTATTTTTAGTTCTTGTTGCGGATTTTGAAAAGTGAGCAGTTCTAGTTGCGCATGTTAAACCATTCAGACGTAGAACAATGCAAACACGTGTCGAAGTTTGGCGCGAATCGTGAAACCGCTGCTCTGGTGTATAATGTTCTTGCAGCCATTGCTAGCTCAGAATCTTCGTTTCCAGGAGGCTGGTTTTTGGGGTAGGTACCATTTCCAATTGGAAGCCTTGTCATTTTGAAATGCCCAATCTATCTTCAATATTTCTTCGCTCATTTGCAATTATGTGTTTAAGTAAGTTGAGGATGGTTAAAGGTAGTTAGTTCTATAGTTGCAGTTGCGAATTCTGGAAAATGAGTAGATTTTACAAGTCTGGTCGGGTTGTTCGGAGGAAGGTTCACTGTGTGAAGTGTCTGTAGTGATCTACGGCAGTTACAACAAAACTCTGCATCACATCACATATCCACAACATGGCGAATACGGGACGTGTGGTGTCAGAGCTTCCGTTGACCATGAAACTCTATGCAGTGGTTCTCAACCTTTTTCACCTCGCGGACCGGTAAAATTTTAAAAGATATGTGGCGGACCGCTGGATCTTAAAAAATTGAAATCAACTTAAAATGTAATGTATGCGGCTGTTTTTCTGCAATTGTTGTATTAGAGCAGGGGTGCCAACCGTTTTGCTATTCACTGCCGCAATTCGATCACTTATATGGCCTACGGCCGCATTCCAGGACATATAATGACGAACTAACTGGACGCGAAATACCCATGTTAAACCGTCCAGTCAATGCCCATTTCTAGTGAACTCCGGACTAATCTTCTTATTCATATCGTCTTACTATACGCACCTAAATCGCGACATAATGGTCATGTTGACTGGGATGGGAAATGGTCGCGCCAAACGCGAAAATTTTTTCCGATTCACGAATGAATTTCGTCATTAATAATCCTAGTTTCACATATTACTATCAAATATTCATCATTCCTCAGCCAATGCGATCAGATTCATCGGCAAAGCTGATGGAGAGAGTGTTTTCCAAAAGTTAGGGCAGATTATAAATGATGATGCATCTTCGGGTGGGCCAACTATTATTGCAGTCACTTTGTTGCGTGTTGTTATCTCTTGTCCGCCCATCAGCATTGACATTATAGTGCAGTGGTTCTCAAACTTTTTTATACACGCCCCCGTCGCCCCCCTTATGGTAGTGAAAAATTTCGCGCCCCCTGATCGTCATATCCCAAAATGCAACCAGAATGCTGGTAATCCCAACGGATAGTTTGATGGCATGGAAGGCAGTGCCTGTTGATGGGAGAATTTCGAAATGTGAAATTCGGAATCGAAATGTGAAATTCGGAATAAACACAAAGCAATAACCATGGAAAGAAGATCAATCGCGCCGAGAGCGAAATTTGTTTTCAGTTGACTGTACTTTGGCGCCTCCCTTCGGATGCTTCTACACCCCCCAGTTTGAGAACCACAAACGTACTAGAAAAAAAAATTATTTCGTGAGGAGTTGGTATTTCTATATGGGGTGCATCATTTTCCTCCACTGTTCGCATCTGTACTGTGGAGCTCAGATCACAAACGGCGCCACAGCTATATTAAAATCGTAAAATGAAGTCGTATTGAATCGCGCCGATAGCGCGAAGAAAATTTCAAGACTAAATAAAATATCTCAAAAACTCGGGAGTCAGTTCGTAAATTCAACTTTCATGTCGACGGCCGCCAACACATGTATACTAATTGAATTACGTATTTACATTATTATGGCATAATTTTACAACAACAAAATAACGCAATTTTTTTAAAGGCCTTTGTTTAAAACACCGTTTGTTTTAAATGCAACCCTAGCTAGCGAGCAATTGCTATGATTGGACATGAAACTACAAAGACTGCATCATGTAGGCTACTCAAGTTGGTTTGGCTGCATACAAGAATTACTCGTATGCAGTTATGATTTTAGACGATACTTCTAACTGTAGGCCAACTTAACAGTTTCAGTTTTTAGGCAGTATGGGCCATTCACAGGAATTCGATAATAATAATAATGATAATCGGCAGATTATATTTTTATCTGAACAAGGAGCACACAATGTACAATGCGATAAGACACAATGCGATGTAATGAACATGCAGGAGGATGCCGAACGACCAGTTGCGGTCTCTTAAACTGTCATCCACCTCGACCAAGTAGCCCGATGTTCTTTCTCAGACGTTTGTCTCTATTCCGCGGCTCTTTGTTGCTCTTTCCATTCTTTGCAAGTGCGCTCTTTCATCGGGTCTTTTTCTGGTCTTTTATGTCGCCGTAAAAGCAGCGATGCGGGGAAGAGGAACCCAGAATAACCTCCATCGCGGAATCGAACCTGGCCCGGGCGGCAGGCGCTTAAATCGCCACCACTACGCTATCTCCCCCTATCACTTGACTTGTAGCGCACAACAACCAACAATAGTTAGCAGGCCCATAATTTCTACTTTTTCTTACTTCGAAATCGCCACTTTCACTTGCCCTTATGGAAATATACGAATTACTTCTACTTGGGTACCAACGATAACAGCTTTGACCTGTGGCGAGATAGCGCAGTGGTATAATGCGCGGCTGCCACACCAATGGGCTGCGGGTTCGAGTCCGACCGAGGTCGACTTCAGAATTGAAGGTATATCTAGGCTCCTCCTCGCCGCGTAAGTGGTGTCTTGTCTTACAGAAAGCCTAGAGGTGAGCCGTGCTATAAGTCGGCAGTTGCGGAATAAAAATGAAGAATATCGGTCCGGTGTAAATGACCATAGTAGTCGACAAAAACCATGAATACCACGAAACAAACAAACAAGCAGCTTTGACCTCTTCTACTTGCAAGCTGTAAGACTCAATATCCCCAGTGTAGAAGTCGTAGATTAAGTTCTCTGTCTCCATACAACAGTGGTTCTCAACCTGCCGGTCCGCCGAATATATTAGTATTTTATATCTCAAATTCTAAAATGCAAGAAATTTACGCTTGTCCATTATTTAAACAAATGATTGATTAGAAATCTGGAACGTATTTCAGTACGGTGTCGTAATAGAGAGTTCTCGGTCTACTTCTGACATACTTCACAATGGCGCAATGGCGAAACTGTTTAGAGTTGCCTAATACTCGTTTCAGACGCCTTACATGAGAAAGCTTCGCAAACTTT
>ATSW01009691.1:0-13625 GCA_000444245.1 Botryllus schlosseri
CTATATAGTTCTAGTTTTAGTTGCGCTATTTGAAAATCAAGTAGTTTGTAGAAGGCTGACGATACGGAATGGCTCAGAATCACAAAGGGGAAAAACACATACAACCACAAAATAGCGCAACTAAAACTAGAACTATATAGCGTGGTCTGTCGTGGGCGCGCGTTCGTCTAGGTCTGCGTCTTGGTAAGACATAGACACGTCAGCATTACTCTTTCATTAGAACTTACTCTTTCATTAGAACAAATTAAAACACGTCGATGTTCGTCGGACGGTGACTGAAAGGAGGCTGACATCGGAATGCAACACAACAACATATATGCGATCATGCGAATCAGCGCGGGTAAATAATAGTAATCAATCGGGGCAATCAGGGTTGAGTGATACGCCACAAGGGCCCCCTGGTTGGTAAAAACTTTAGGATATTATGGACACTGTAGTCAACAATTAAACTACCAAGTTAAGGACTCCACCAGCATGACGCGGCAGTGATTACAAACTAAGATTCGAACACGAGTACAATTCTAATGGTTAAACGACGAACTACCAAAGTGATGTGGGTGTGGTGGTAAAGCTATAAATGACAAAATGGTGCGATTAGTGACAAAGATGCACTTAAAATGTGAAAAGCTCACCAATTGACACTGAAATACATTACATATAGACATACGAGCATAGGCATAGAGTGTCTGAGAATGGATAGATATTTCACAGTAACATCTGAAACTATACTAATATTATCGACAAAATTCATTCACGNGGNTGAAAAACCCACCTGAATTAATAACTCCCTTCGGTCNTATAAAATCAGAATNTACTCGNGTACCANCTGGAAGATCTTCGCGTACCACNGGTTGGGAACCACTGCTTTAAAGGCTGTTTAGTGCTTATTTGTTCACCGTGGTTAAGTAGCAGTAGCAGTTCGTCGTATGCGTAATCTATGTTCAAAATAAATTCGATATGACATGGGTANCTTTAAGTCTGGATTTNTGACATATAAGCCCGCAGTTACNCGGCTGAGGCTCCGAGAAGTCTAATTAGGAAAACCTGCCAGTGAAACTACCAAAACAACAGGACCATATTACCACGCTACACGCCGCTCGGGATAGTGGGAGTGACCAANNTGTAACATTCNATGCAACAATGTGTCTTGTTNACCATTGTTTAGAATAATTACGTGTCATAAAAAGTAACACATCTACCCAGATGCTTGTGTTAACAACGTAATTAAGTGTTCAATTTNGATATCATTAGAAATTGTACACCGCCGTNTATAGCGCAAACTTATGACTTAGCTCGCTAACGTGTTTCCTGACNGTCATTCTCAAGTCACNGAAGGTTACCANCCGTACAGAACTAGATTTCANTCTCCTAGGCAACACATTACTTNTTATTTTATCGGAAATATCNGACATTGAATCNNCATTTCAAAATAACGANGCTTTGAGTTTGAGATAGTGATAGGAGGGACTCCGACCACAAAAANAAACACCCGCTGGCTACGCATACGCACTGCCCTGCACNAACATCNTTCAACAAAACACCGGTATNNCAATTCANGCAAAACGACGACACGCGTTTTCTAGTNGTTCGGCAACTAATATGTTTTTCAAATGTGCTACTGGAACTACTGAATTTTCAAAATCCGCAACTAGAACTAGAACTATTTAAAAAACCGTTAGTTAGTTTACCATAATTAACTAAATGGGTAGTTCGTAGAAGACTGCCCCGCATATTGTACATCGACTATATCGGGTGCAATCCAGTATCCCGCCGGCCAACCGACAGTCGACGACGAGCATGTCCGTCCACATTCAAGTCGAAATACAAGCATTCGAGCAATTACTACTAAATAAATACCAGTCAGTCCTCAAGATTACTTGACCACGACCTGACCTATGCCTTCCATGACATGCCAGCCCATTTTAGTCGCTTGCTTTTTTCCATACCGTCGTCTTTTTCATTCAGTGTGCAATTGTGCATGCCTCCATCTTTACATTGCCTAAGACTATACTTCAAGTCGTTTCGATACCTTCCTATCTTTTCGTTGTATCGCTGTTTTTGTGCTGTACTGAACTGATAAAAATTGCAAATAAATCGAACCGAACTCAGCCGCAGGCTCATACTACGTTTATTTCGAATTTATTGACACAATTCTGGCATAACTATACAACTTGAAAAAAAACATTGGTGATTGGCAGGTATCGAGAAAGAAATACTTACAGGTCGCATGGTGCAAAGTCACAGCTTTGCACCCTAATCGGTGCCATCTGCACTGGCTATCCATAATTGTGGGAAGCCCCGGCTGGTAGGCCTATTTGTCTGTTGATATCATTATTGTTACGGAGCGTGATATTGACCCAGTGCAGAATAGGTAGCATTACGATTAAGTAGGGTTGCATTTTAAACAAACATGTTCAAAACAAAGCCATTGTTGAAAACATGTTTTTTTGTTTTTTGTTATTGTGACATCATAGTGGTTTGGTATTGACAATTGAAAATATAGGGTGAATATAGCTTGACCCTTGACGAAATATACGTAGGCTACTATAGCTGTTGAACCGACTATTTTCAGGGTTCCAACCATCCCATATCGTATGCATCGGTTATATCGGGTGGCAATTAGGGTTAGTTCGGATATCAATAATTTTCACTATCCGGATAGCGGATATATCCGGATATTTGGAATTTAGCTAACCGGTTAACCGGATAATGAATGCTAAGTGAGATAATCGATTTCACGAGGTCTGCATGAAAAATGGATCGCAAAATCATTACGCAGTGTTATTGTAGATTTATACGTACACGCGCCGGACGAGCGAATACGAGAAAAATCACGCAAATTTAATGTTCCCTCCTTATAAAGTACACTGCATCAATAGTGGCATCCTGTAGCTGGGACTGGAGTTTTGTAACAATGAGTCCACACGCATTAAATGTCCTTTCTGCTTCCACAAAATGGGCTGAACATAGCAAGCAGCGCTTCTTTTTTGCCTATTCTTCTGTTTAGGTGTAAGGACGAGTAGTTGATACTGGAATTGAGGCCGACATGATAGCTCGCTCTAATTCGTCCATGGGAAATTCACATGATCAGGCCCGTAGCCAGCCGAAAATAAGGGGGGGGGGAGTGTTTTCAATAAAACGAAGGGGTATCGATTTTTTTCGAATTTAGTATCAGTGGAAATTAATTACGCTTGCACGCGCGAACATGTTTGCGAAATGCGAACATTCGATGTCATTAAGTTTCGCGATGTCACTCATTAATCACAATCGCTGATCATAATAGTCTTACCGGCATATTGTCTCCAAGTCACCAAGAGATAGAAGCCAACGCATGCCGGGCCCGAGACTCGATGGTTACGGCAGCGATGGAATGATATCGTTCGTACCATGCCTATTGCAGATGCGATTGTGTAGGCCAGCGATAATATTGTGAGCACCAAGCCAATGCAGGTGTGATTATGTAGGCCAGTGATGGTATAAAGTCAACAGAGCCTATTGCAGATGTGATTCTGCCAGCGAAACTATAGGCTTGGTGAAGACTCGAAATATCAGGCCAGCAACAATAGCCGAGTTCGCGGCAATCAATGACCTGATTTGGCGATCTTCACAGCGGGAGATTGCGTAGCGTTACACACTGCATTGACGTATCTCGCTAATTGGCGACACGATTCTCGCTAATTGGCCGCGCGCAACACTGATAATACGAGTTATTGAAGCTTTCTAAAAGTGTAAAACGCATTATTACCGATACTATTTTATCCGGTTAACCGGCAGATTTATATCCGGATATCGGATAATAATAAAACCTGCGGTTAACCGTTATCCGGATAATCCAACCCTTGTGGCAATTGTCCGTAGGCTCATACAAAATGTTTTTTTGGAAAGTATTTACACAATTATGGCATGATTTTACGACTAACAAAAACGTCGTATTCTTCTTTCAAGGCCTTTGTTTAATATGTTTTAAGCAAAGTGTTTTGAACAACCATTTGTTTTAAATGCAACCCTACGGATAAGGTACAGTTAATTCTATTGAGATTCGATCATACTCACTTTCAAATAGGTTGACAGGGGGAGATAGCGTAGTGGTGACGATAAGCGCCTACCGCCCTGGCGACATGGGTTCGATTCCTCGTCGGGCGTTATTCTGAGCTAGTCATCCCACGCGTCGCTGTTCTTACGGCTACAAAAAAGCCACGATGAAATAGCCCGCACACAATGAATGGAAAGAGCCGCGGAATAGAGAGTAACATCGAAAAGGGAACTGTGGATGCCAGTTTAATAGACCCGCAACCGCAACTGGTCGTACGGAATCCTCCTACGTGTTAATTACATCGCATTGTATATCGTGTGTGCTTGTGTAGGTGAAGATATAATCTGACGATTATTGAGTCTGCATGAGAACCAATTAATTTCGTATCCCGAAACAGCTTATACCTTGTTAGCTATGGCGAGAAGTTGAAAGAAGCACACTACAAATTCAGTGAACTACGGCCACCTCGCAATCGCCAATCAGAAAAGCTTGGGTACTTATTACGCCAACTGCACTGTTAACTTTCCCAGCCAAATTACACAAACGATGCCACGCAACCATCATTGAATTTTTATTCGTAAGCACTGAGAGCATTGTAATGTAGTCAAAAATCGTACAGATATAGAAAATAATCTCAACAGCCCCATATCTGAACTGAAATTGCATAGCGCGCAGCCCCCATCTCCACTTTCGCATCGGCCCACGGTTGAACTAACTATGACGAGGGGGTCAAAACATGAGACCCCTGAGATTTCGATGCCGCTAACTTATCTCGCCTACGAGACAGATCCTTAGGCATGACGTGACGTAACCGGATTAACCTGAAGAGTCGTCAGAGGACATATCGAGGGATTCCGAAGATGTATCGTCCCCGCTCGACAAATCAGTACACGTATCATCATCGCTTTTAGTGCCGCGCATACCGAACGTTCTGATTGTACCCGGTATTTTCCGCGCGTACTGTATCGTCAAAGGCGCGTGCTTTATTGCGTTGCTTGCTTTCTCGTTGCGTAGATGGTTATAATAAGACGAGTCTCGGGCTGAATTGGAAACGTACAACGAATTGGGTTTAGGCAAAGGTGTAGATCGTAACGTGTGGTAGTAGCGTTTGATATCGTTACTGGCAGAAGGGGGTAGATTTTGAGGAGGGCTGTCTTTCGTGGAAGGCGTGGTCGCCGTGGATATGCCGCTGTCTGTTGAAGCAGAGTCCAGCGATTGCTGATTGGTCTGTCAATCAAGATGGGGTGGTTAGTAAACAGAAGCAAATCAATCTAAACAGGCCTGAACAGGGTTGCTATTGAATTAGACAGTTTCCATGGCCGTAATGTTGAGATATGATGGTTGGCTTTGGGAAAAAAGTTTATCGTGGCCAAACTCTAAATGAGTCTAAACCAGGGGTATTCAACCTTAGGTTGGCAGTTTTAAGAGGTTCTAAGAAGTGCTAATACGGAAACTACAACTATAAAACTACATTTCATCCAATTTCTAATCAGGCCTTGATGAAAGCTAGGGGACGAAACTGATGACTAGGGCGATTATTCTTTTGATCTAAAAAAAGAAAAATTTGACCTAAAAAATCTAAATTTTGACCCAACGTATGCAGATTATGTGTCTTCCCACATTATGTTAAACTTGTACCACTTATCTTTATTTCTGGTTGGAACTGCATGTCCTAACGAAGTAGTTTGGCCTGAAAAAACGTTTTTGGCTTAGAAACGAGCAAATTTTTACATGGAAAAAACTAATATTTTAACGACGTCTGGCCCTATGAAGAATTTGTTGTAGTACGAGGGATACTTTCCTACATTCTTGGGTAAAAAGTGCGTGTCCTTACTTAGAAGCTTGTCGAAAATGGAGAAAGAACGTTCAACAACAGCAGTTGTTGGCTGACAACACTCAAGTTGTGCGTACCCTGCTGGTGACACACCGTGTTGCTTCATTCTGACAAAGCTGTCTGCATCACAATTTTTCATCATGTGATACTTGATATAAGAATGAAGCAATGCCCAAGAAGTCTTTCTTCTGTTAGGATATTGCGGTACGTTGACCATAACACCATGTCTACGTTGACCATAACACCATGTCTACCTAGCCATAACACCATGTCAACCTAGTTGTTTTATTTGACCGTTTATGTTTCACGATGAGCAGACAATGGACCGTTTCCAATGGTAGGCCTATAAAGTAGGCTGCAAGCTGTAAAATATCAAATGATAAGTTCAACAACAGTGCAAAATCTACGACACAAACGAAATGCACACGTCAAAAAAATTCTGACAAATTCTGATTTGACAAATTTTGACCTAACGCTACAATTTTGACAAAATTTTCACAAATTTTGAAATGTCAAAAAAAGCGCCCTACTGATGACCTTTCTAATATCTGGTTGCTTTGAAAACTGTAGTGTCACTTCATGTCATACCAGAAAGTGCAGTCCACAATTTAGAAAGCAGCCACCTACACCAAATCTTCATTTTTAAAACTAAGTATTTGAGAACTTTGCAAACCATCTTTTACTACTTCCACTCAAAAGTAGTTTGACTTGTCTCTTAAATTGCTACTTCTGCTTATAATTGAGTAGAAATTCATCGGGGCGTTACCCCTACCCATAGTACCAACGCTGACTGCTTTTACCATCTCAGCTATTACAGCGACATGCGGTTGTACAGACTTCACTTATAAAAATGACGCCGTTCAATTCGGAAACTAGTCAACAGCTGGACAAAATCCGAACTCGAAAGTAATATTCAGATGTTTTGACTTCGCCGATCGGGTCTATATATCACCTCATCCATTTTCGTAGTCTCCACGATTACTTTCAAATCTTCTGCCCATCCCAGACTGTCTGCCAACCTGAAATAAAAACAGGGCTCTATCGTAGGGTTACCATACGTCCTCTAGGAAGATTTGTCCTGCTTTTTTAGGTTTTTGAAAATGTCCTTCGAGAACACCTAAATGTCCTCCTTTTGGCGATTCGTCCCCCTCTACAGCTTTTAGAGGTTAAGATGATGGATAGTGATGGATTCTAGTGAAAACGGGGATAAATGACGCTAAACAGGAAATCCGTGGTCCGAACGTAAGTGACGACCTTTTTTTTAGTCAACCAACCACAATTTGTGGTAAATTTACCATTTCTTCAGATTTTACTCCAGTAAGTCCGAAAATTTTGAAAAAATGTCCTCCTTTCCCGATTCCAAAATATGGAAACCCTACTCGATCGTATCCCGATAAATGAAAAATCGAGCAATGGAATTGACCAGTGGACGTTAGCGTCTAAACCTGTAAGCCAGTTGTGTCAAACTCAACTTGGGTCGCAGGCCGGATCAGCCAAATGATTTTAATATATCACAAATCCATACCTTTGTTTTTCACCGGAATGCTTTATTTACAAACGCCATGCAAAATAGTTTATATCTATATACCTCACGGATCCTGTGGGCTCTATTCGGGCAACACCGTTATTTAAAATACGCTGATTGACCTTTTGAATATAGTTTAATCTACTAAAATAGTGGCTCTAACGACGACACACGTTCGAGTATTTAAATGTTCCCGTTTGTTTTATTCGTGATGCGTCGTTCGCCCCGCGTATTCGTGGTGAGGAATACAAGAGATTGTAAACTGGGGCGTTTAAGTTTCTGTGAAGGCCGGGGATGAGGCTGGGACCAGAGATATTTGAATTACATTCTTCGCGTAGCTATTATATTCTCCATGCATTTTACAGGCAACGGTTTCAGATTGTCGTTTTCGTCATTGCGAATAACTATTATTTGGTACGTTTTCCAGAAAACTATGAACTAAGTGTGCACTTTTTTGCCTTTCCGAATGTTTAGTGTCAGTGTCATTGACTTTCTCATGGCGGGTTGTTTGAGCGAAATCTCAACAATGCCGGCAAATGGTTATAACGCGGACTATGAACAATGAACCTGTTCGACATTCGCTGTCTTGAGGGATTATTTGCGTAAATAAACTTTTGTTAGAAATGTGCTGGATAATACAATAATTTTTCAATTTACTCAGAAGGGCATCGAGAGCCGGATGAAATGGGTCGTGTGCTTGACACCCCTGCTGTCGGCGATATCACTTCTGGGGGGGTGAGGGATTTTAATGACTTCCTGGAGGCCATAAAGATATGTTGAGCTCTTTCGAAACACTTTCAGCTATCAATAGTTAATCGCATTCAATGTACATCGCATGACGCATACATACAGTCGCCGAGACTGTCGTAATATCCTTGTATATAAAATTCGAGCTATATATTATACGCAACTACTTATCGTACTTAAAGTTAGTTGGTTACCGTATAACGGGAAAACACGATTTTGTCCAAGTGCACATGATTTCCGAACAAACAACCAATAAAATTCCAAGAAACTCGCATCACGAAAACAGCATACCTGTTAATAGTCTGAGCCAAATCTCCCGTGACACCAACATCGTGGGGCCGTCTCTGTCCTTTTTTCTTAAACGGCCCGACCAATTCTCTGTTCAGCAACACCCTGGGACAGTTGAGTCTCACGGACGAAGTCAGACTCGCGAACGGTTCCACTTCCAGCGACGTTCCCATTACGATCAGCAGGTCGCATTGCGGAAAATCGCGCAGGTAGTAGTAGAAACGGCGGGGCAGGTCCTCGCCGAAGAATACGATGTCCGGCTTTACGACGCCCCAGCAGAGTCCGCCTGAGCGGCACCGTGGCACGACACCTTCCAGTACTTTTTTCTGTAAAAAATGCAGCGGCCTATATCAGAGTCCCATCGATATCACAATTTCAAACCGATACCGGCATCGTGAATACAACAACATTGTTGCTGATATTAGTACAGACTACGGAGGGCTTCTTTTTTATAGAAGTGTAATGACTCGAGTCAATCTTTGTTAAAATGCCACAAACCATAATTAGCCACAACGCCTTTATTTCGGGAAACAGATTTCCATAAAGCCTATGGTCTAACCATAGTGTCCTAAAGTGGTCTGGAGAGAACGGAATCGCATGGCTGACTGCGATTGGTTTTTTCCATTCATTCCATATTACGAAAGGCAAATTAAGGCACTATTTAGATTGGCTCGCGGAGCAAGTGAGCAACAACAGTGAGAGTGCGAATGCTAAATCGCTCACGCAACAATCGGCAATACGCTCGTCGTTTGCGCTGTTGCTCATTTGCTCCTGAGCCGCGACATCGTCACTCCAGACGGCATTGTAGCGTCACGACGATAAACTAAGTCACATGGCAAAATTCGAGGATGAGCTTGGGGAGGTTCCAGGACCACGAGAAGAATAAAAGTTCTATTTTCGTAATCAGCACCGCGTTAGCTTTCGATTGATACCTATTTTATCGAATTCCGCGCTCGGCAAGCAAGTCTAAATAGTGCCAGAAATTGCCTTCGGTCAAATAGAAAGCATGATGTAACCCAACATCAGTGAGCCGTGCGATTTGGTTGTGTCCGCACCACTGCAGGATACTATGCTCCAACACTCACCTTAATTTCCGCCGAGTCATGTTTCTTCATACACTTTGTACACGTGGCCGTTGAGAATGTACCGTGCGCTTCGACCAGTTTCTCAGGAGGCACGCCGGCGACTGTTAGCACAAAGTGAGTTGAGTTTTGAGTACGTAAGACATAAATGAAGATCTGATACATTGAAAGTAAAACTTTTGACGTGAATACGTCAAAAAAGGAATTCCCATTCACATTGCTACGATAATGTTTTAATGCCAGGACTAACGCCATGGCCAACATTCGTCATTTGTCTTCCATTGAGTACGGATGAGATGATATAGAGCAGGGGTCGCCAACTCAAAACGGGTCGCGGGCCACTTTTCAAATTTCGTAGCGGCCGCGGGCCGCATGAATTCAGTATCGATATAAAGTAGGCAACCACGTTTTAAAACTCTATGTCAGTACAACGCTGTGCTACCTAACATAGGCGATGGGCATAGTGATCACAAAAGAAGTAATATTTTATTAAAGGAATAAAAATACAACAGAATATCACCGTCATCAATTTCATTTTATTTTGAACTCTGAGCTGTGCACGATACTGGGAAACGCTTTTTGGGGCTAGCGAGATACGCTACTAGATGAATGACAATCTCCACGTAAAGCTTGATCTTGTGGAGAAGCCCTAAGCCAGTGGTTCTCAAACCTTTTTAGACATGTCTCGCTTTATGATACTGAAAATTTTCGTCCCCCCTTATTGTCACATCACAAAATGCATCCATAAAGCTAGCAATCTGAACGGATAGTTTAATGGCATGGATGGTTATGAATGTTGATGAGAGAATTCTATAATATTAATTCGGGACTATACACAGTGCAATAACTATAACTATGAACTCGAGGTAAATCACGCGGAGCGCGAAAATTTTTCAGTTGACTGCAGCTCCGCGCCCCCTTCAGATGCTTTCATGACCCCACAAGGGGACGCGCCCCACAGTTGCAGATCCCCTGCCCTAAGCCGTTTTCTAAGCGTCTCATCGGTCTTGGCAGTATTTCGGCCATAATTACAGCATTTGCAAAATGTTTTCTTAGCTTTTTTCCGAAATCTCAAATCAAATCGCGGGCCGCAAAATATGACCTCGCGGGCCGCGTGTTGATGACCCCTGATATAGAGGTTCCGAGTCCGACAAAGGTCAATGTTGAACTACATCATTAGGAAACAACAAAAACAGATTATCATACTTCACCAATGACACCGTGAGTGGGAGTGACTACTATCTCCAGCTAGTCACTAATTAGCTTGTTTTAGTCATTTTTAGCTTATTGCAGTCATGGAATAGCTTAAATAGCTAGTAGAACTTGGTGTGATGACCCTTTTTCATTCATTTCAGTCATTGACTTCTGAAATTTTGCGGATACGCACAGCCGCCTACAACATTTGAAGGGGTTCGCGAACAAGAAGGTTTTAGAACCCCTGCCCTAGGCTATAGCCCAGTGGTTTCCCAACGTGGGCGATTTTGAGAAACAAGGGGGCGAAAATACCAAAGAGGGCGACTTGGGGTGGAGAAAATGTTGGAACATCCTGTGAGATATAATTGCTTAAAACACAGTCGAAATATGCACGTGAAGACGGCTTATTCTGCATATGACGCGAAAAAGAAGTCACCTCGACGGAAAGTAGACGCAGAAACCGGTTTTCCGAGCGCCTACCACCTCGGAAAAATGGCCTGTTTTCAGTAAATTCACCAGCGATCAGAGTTAGGTGAATAAATTTCCCGATTATTATGTCCTCTTTTTCAAATCCGTAAATATGGGGGGCCAAAATGTGTGTCGAGATTTATAAGGGGGTTACGAGTCGAAAAAGGTTCGGGAACCACTGCTACATCCTATCACCACGGCAAAGCTTAATTGTGGCGCTATCAATCATCAGTATTTTGTCACGAATATGGAATTTGATGGTTTTAGCTGGCAAACTTAACACAAGACTACTATCTCATGTTATTTACTATTTTAAATTTTTCATACCTTTCGTTTTGTATTTCCATTCTGTGTAGTTTTAGCAATTTTCAATATTGCTGCTTCAACTTGTCAGCCTCGACCTAATCTACGTTTCATAGTATTTCCGTGGGGACTTTTCAGACCTTTTAAACTTCTACGTCGAGTGACTTCAGCATTCTCGAAAATCTCTACCTTTGTACATACCGTAACCGAGTATACGTGTACATTACTCCTACAGCCACGTTGAGCAGCCTCCAAGACTAATTTAACCAGCTGTGATATTAAACAGGAGCAATGGTCACAAAATCTTAAGCACTCACTTCGTTCCAATCCGTCAATGTTCTGCGTATACATTCTGAGCAGTAGGCCTTTGTCGTGGAGCAGTTTGGCGAAGTAATGCGGCATGCACGGCTTGTATTTTCCGCTGGGATAAAGCTCTCTGGCCAACGCGAAGAACGGTTTCGGATCGTAGTGGAAATAGTCCAGGTCAAAAATAGCAGTCGGGTTCGGTATTTTGTACTTTTGAAGGTTGTCGTAAAGTCCGGTGCCGGGCGTTCTGAAAATGGAGTAGTCCCCTATTACTGACAATTCACTAGGGATGGTGTGAACGCGACGTTCGCGTTCTGTGTGTGAACCTCATACATTCAGAGGTTCACGTTCACAAACGAACCTTAGTAGGTTCTGCACTGTGAACCTTTTGGATATAATACAATTTTCACGTCATTATAAGATCTTTGGTTGAAATTCTTTGCAATTCAACTTTACACCACTCTATGCATGGCGCTGGCAGCATAAAAAAATGAACACTAAACGAGCATGTACCTTGACAATCTCAAAAATTTTACTTGCTTTGTTACAAAAGTTTGCTCGAAATATCCAGCTTTCCGTTTGTGAATATTTAGTGACTGCCTGCTCACCTGCAATCACACAACATCAGGAACGAAATACACTACGTGTTGGTAGTCAGCGAATGATGCTTACTCAACCAATCAATGAGATTGATATAAAGAATACATCTGGGGCATATCGTAGGCCCCGATACATTGTTGTCTGATGCAAAAAAATCTAGCAGGCGTACGGGATCCATCTTGACTTGATATGTTTATTGTACCATAAAAACCAAATCCGTGCGATCGGGGTGTTGGCTAACTTGTTTATGGGTTAATATCGGTATTAAGTATAGCAACCCGTTTTACACTCTACTCAATATCAATGTAGCAATAATGAGAAGCCGAATACGTTGTCCAGACTGGCCTAGACCGTTAAAGCGTAAGCCTCGTCGAAATTGCTGGCAAAGCGATGAAAGACATTGATTTTATGGAATTATTATAGTATTTGCTTGCTTCAGTTGATACATTTGATGCCGTTTAGAAAGTCAGCACGCACTTCAGCATTGTGTCCTGAGTTGTCGCTAGGTATTGTGTGCACTAAAATGTAGGGTTGGAATTAGCAATATGACGTCGTAGGTTAACATTCGCGTTCACACAGAACCTTTCAAAGAGGTTCGCGTTCACACGAAGCTGAACCTCTCAGGGGTTCGCGCAATCCCCACAATTCACTCATCTGTTAGTATTCGTAATGTCTGCAGAGGTGGTAAAATTAGTCAACGTTGGTACTCAAAAAGAGGCAGAAGTAACGCAGTAAATTTCTACTCAATTACAGGTAAAAGTTAGGGCCGGGTACAATGTTTTGAGTACTCGAATCTGAATTGAGTACTAATTCTATTGATTCGAGATAGCAATGAAAATATACGCTTCCTGCCACTGCTAGTTACTTTATCAACGAAAATCATAGTTTCGATACTATTTTCCACTGTGGCAGCTTTGAGACCAAGGTTGTAACCAAGTCACAAGGTTCCGAGTCACGAGTCAATCTCACTTTTACAGTCGAGTCGAGTCATTCTCAATTCACCACCGAGTCCAAGACAGTGAGTAGACGTTGCAGTTCGAGTCATAGTGTTGTGACTCGAGTCCAAGTCAACCCACTTTTTCAGAATGGCTCGCATTCATAATATCATAACTTCTCTAGTCCTAACGGTTTTTCGCCCTATTTTCAAAGTATAAGGACTGATAGATGAAATACCAATTATGTCGTGACTTTACTATTCTCCGGAATTACAATGAAATGTATATCTTGACAAAAATTCGCGACTCG
>ATSW01009692.1:0-17264 GCA_000444245.1 Botryllus schlosseri
CGCTTGCATCTTATATTCTCTGCATTACTTTTCATTCAGTGTGCATGCCTCTTATTTACTTCGCCTAGGCTAAGGTGGGTGTCTGATCTTAATGGCTACTCCAAGTTGTTTCGACACCCTCCTATCTTTTCATTGTATCGCAGTCTTGTGATGTTTTGAAACGATGAAAATATTAATAAACCTGACTGACTGACTAACTCTAATATTCAGTTACAAAATTCAACAATTCAATAATTGTGTTATCAGTGTACCGCGCGGTCGATTTTCGAGAAGCGAGTTGTCAATTAGCGCGAATAGTCTGTGATGATATCCCGCTGTGATGGTCGCGAAATTAGGTCAACCATTCACGTGCGCGTGGCAATCGTCGCTAGCCTGAGTTCTTGCATCTCGAACAAGCCTGATTCCCTGGCTTGAACAATCGCATCTACAAAAGGACCGGTTCACACTAAATCATCGCTTGTCTGCGCAATCGCATCTGTTTTGGTGGCTTGTGCCTGGTGTGCACGATATCATCGCTGGCCTACACGATAGCACCTCTAAGGCCTGGTGCGAAAAATATCAGAGCTGGCCTAGATAGTTTCGGGCTCCTATCTCTTGCTGGTTTGGAGACAATGCGGTCGAATTTGCACTGATTAGTGATTGTTTATGTCATATTGATTATAGAGCTACATCGCGAAACGGGATAACATCGAATCGCAGCAAACAGACTTTAACGTGCATAATTGATTTCCGCTAATACTTGAACGTAAAGATCAGAAGATGTGTATCATGGCTAGGGCTGGGCAAAATCGAGTATCTGAGTGATTCGATTCTGAATCACGCAATATGCTTCGAGTCGAGTAATCGAATATCACTCATTATGACGTCATAACAGAATGTAATTCGTCAAAGTTCAAATATGTAACGTTTATGCCACCACAAAGAATATAATGCCTGTTATCCATCTCATAAATGATACTTTGGTATTTTTCGACCATACCGATTTCATTCCACTTGGTGACAATGTTGAGGGATAATCATGACTTCGGAAATGTGCTACGCCCACGTCGTCCAGTAACCTTCGTAGCTTTGTACTATGTTTCGTATGCTAAAATACCGCCAAGCAAGGTTTCAAGTCTTCAACAGTGAAAATTAGTATAGAATAATTATAGTTAACTTTTAAGTGGCGAAGCGTATAATTTCAGTACTCGAAAAGATCGTCTTTTACTACCCGACTCGAATCCTTAAAATTAATACTCGATTCAGATTCGAGTAGGCCTACTCGAATCATTGTGCCCAGCTCTAATCATGGCTTGAGTTCTAAACGACGATCAGGTGCGGACATTTTGATTTGCGAAAACTGTCGCCGAGTCTGCGCAATACGCGCTCGTATCGTTCACCAGAGATCAGGCGCCTAAAATTTAGACCACCCCTATTCTAGCCCATAGTCGTTACTAGGGCTGGGAAAAATCGAGTACCTGAGTGATTCGATTCTGAATCACGTAATATGCTTCGAGTCGAGTCGAGTAATCGAGTATCACTCATTATGACGTCAAAACGGAATGCAAAATGTCAAAGTTCAAATATGTACCTTTTATTCGACCACAAAGAATATAATGCATGTTTTCCATCACATTAAAGCTACTTTGGTGTTTTTTCGACCATACCGATTTCATTGCACTTGGTGACAATGTGATCTTTTCTACTGCATGGTAGCTTTTAAAGGTGGTGTGATTATATAGTTTGTTGAGATTTCAGTGTTTTTATATCAGTTTTAGGTTGAACTTAATGTTCTTATACCCAAAAAAGATATATGGCACTGAAATATATTGTCGAATACTTGAAATTCCAAAATGCCGTCGCGGGCCGCGTGTTTGAGACCTCTGTACTACATAATGTTCCACTAAATCACTTCATCCGACCGTGACGGTTCTGCCGGCTAACAACGGATGGGCATGGGATGGGTAGAGTCAAGCACTCTATGGGGACGTCAAAAATGGAAGTGCAATAATGATCTCTTGCGAGATGATGGGTAGAGTCAAGCACTCTATGGGGACGTAAAAATGGAAGTGTAATAATGATCTCTTGCGAGATGACGTGTACCGAGATATAATATTTAATCTTATAAGCATAGAGGAAAATAACAGTCAACACTGCCACGGAATTCTACAATGGTGGGACAGATTAAAATATAGAATTGCCAACGTAAGCAAGAGATATGAAATAGACAAATACAAAGCCTCAGACCCCAGATAACGTATCAGAGGGTAAGAGGAAAATTGCGCATGTTAACCAAACTTGACCAATGCAAAGGGGAACCTAGCACGATGAGACAATTTTGGCAACAGTTGAAGATCAGACGGCGCAAGGTAGAGCTCAAAGAACTCCAGCTCAGAGATGGAACTGTAACGACTGACTGTAATATCATCGCTGAAAAGATTGAACAATTCTACACAGAATTGTGGACCAGACACGATGGCATTAATCCGTCAGATCAAGACGAATATCTATCATCGTGTCAGCACAAAGGCATGCAGGAGAGACACAATGGACAATAAGCATCGGTAATACAATCTAGCGAAATATTACAAATACTGAAAACAATGAACAGGGAAAGGTTACGGGGCTTCGACGGCCTACCTGTAGAATTCTACCTCGCTATGTGGCAAAGCATTGGTACGAGATTAACAAAAATCATAAACAACGCGCTATAATATTCGGAAACATACCGTGTAGCTGGAAACGCGCTAAAATTATCTTGATTCAAAATGGAAAAGACAAAAAGAATTTAGCGAACTGGCGACCCATTTCGCTGCTAAACACGGACTACAAAGTAATGGCGAAAATTCTCAACAACAGACTGGTTGAGGAGATTTCGAGCCACATCAACAAGACACAGAAAGCGGGAATTCCCGGGAGACAAATGGAGGCAATACATCACAACGTGAGTGCAATTGTTAATTATCACCAAGAAAACCCCTTGGAAGGCTACATAATGACTGTAGACGCGAGGAAAGCCTTTGATAAGGTCAACCACCAAATGCTTTTCAAAGTGCTTGATAAATTGCCCGTCTCGGGAGAACGCGTAACGTGATTAAAGCCCTATATGATAATCCAATTGCGACCCTAGAAGTTAACGGCCTCGAAGCAGCCAATGTATATTGTACAAGGGGCATTAGACAAGGATGTCCTTTGAGTATGACACTATACGCGATTAGTGGGGACCCAGTAACCAATAAATTATGCACAAATGAAAACATCAAAGGTATCCGAATCGGCGGAATCGAGCATAAATTGGACCAGTTTGCAGATGATGTCACACTATATCCAGGGCCGTAACTGCCGCACCCCAAACCCCCCAATTGGAGGGGGGCTGAGCTCGATGAGGGCCTACAATTATTTCGTAAATTAGCATAACTTATGGAGTATTTTTTGAAAATTTGTGCAACTTTTTTAAAAAAATTTCGCGCTGCCCGCGATTTAAAGTAGCCGGTTTTTAATTACTGGTCACTCTTCCCTTACAAAAAAATACGCAAGATTTATAGAAATGGGAATATCGGCGTTGGTCATTACCGCGCCACGACGTATGAAGTTTTAGGCCATGTAACGATCTTTTAGTTTAGTATACGTTTGGGCGATTCTATATTTTTTGATATAGCAGACAGGAGGTCACGAAATAACATCATGACGAAGTCATACCAACGGGTCCGCCTGCCCGAAGATGTTTAATTATTATTTACGGGCTCTACAGTTCCAAAGAAAACTCACTCAGCTCTACCGGTAAATCTGATTACGTGACCAGAGCGGACAAGAAATTGATAGCAATATATATGCAATTCCCAATCTTATTGCCCGATTTTATTATGAATTATCGAAAATTTTCGCGTTTCGCGCTGGCTCAATAGACGATACAACTATAATTTTGTGGCAAAAGCGAACAACGTGATGGGGGGTCGGTTTAGCACCCTATGGGAGCCCAAGACTCAAGTAATTTTGGGGGGTCTGACGAAGTGCTGTTTCGTCCCTGCCAATGGGTATACACCCGGAGATGTTTAATTATTATTGATGGGTCCTACCTTTTCAAACACACCTCACTCAGCTCTACCGGTAAATCAGATTACGTGAGCAGGCACAGGATAAATACGTGAGCAGGCAGAGGATAAAAATTGATAGCAATATAGGCAAAGGCCGATCATATTGACCGAGTCAGTAATGAATTATAAAAATTTCTCGCGCTTCGCGCGTTTAGTCAAGAAAAGCTGACTTGCTCAACGGATGCCCAATGTAGAAGCAAACCAGCGAATGGGCATAGTGGGGTCTGGAATGGGTGGGCATAGGGGGGTCCAGAAGTTCGGGTTATCACCCTATGGGGGGCCCGAGACCAACGTTTTGGGGCGGGGGCTGACGAAGTGCTGTTACGGCCCTGACTATATCTAAGAACAACTGACTCTATTACCACAGTCCTTAACGAATATCAAAGTTTGCATAGAGTTACAGGACAAGATATCAACACAGACAAGACGGAAATCCTACCGCTGAACGAGAAATCGCTTAACAGACTACAAAAGACTACGCACGCACATATGCTAAAGCCAGTAATTAAGATACTTTTGGGCTTATACCACGGTGAAAGCGAACTGCGAATGAACTTTGACAGACTCTGGCAATGAGTCGAGAAAGGCGTAAGGCATATTAAATCAAAACGGCTTTCCTGGATTGGTAAAATAACGGCCATTAAGGCATACATAATTAGCAAAATAACGTATACATATGCCAACAAGCGGGTTCCAGGCGACAAGCTCAAGCAACTTGAACGCCTNGTCTTCGGCCTACTGTGGNGCCCTGAAAAACTCNAGCAAAAAGGCNGAATGNAACTGATCAAACCCAAGCCAGAAGGAGGGATCGACATGCCAGATATTGAATCCNCCACACACGCAAANAGAGCAAAAAGGCTACAACAACTATAAGCCGACTTGAGAGCCCNATTGATNTCTGGCANGNTGAAGCNATATACAATTTGACAACGAAGGTGAGAGATATAAATTGCAATTTATACAACAACCTCTACCCTCACAGAAATACCTTGACGANNGAATGGAGNAAGGAAAAGGAAATTTTTGACGTAATCAAAAGCCAATCACAAAAGGTACAAGAACCAAGCCAGAAAGAAATGTACCTGATCCTTGCTAAAAAGAAGACGAAGCAAGGAGGAACCCGAATGTCGGACTGGAAACAGATATGGCTATACCAACCCAATATCAAAGATCACATTGACAACAAGCAACGTGAGATCTCGTATCGCATTAACACTGAGAGTTACTTTACAGGCTCCAGAAAATCCAAAGCGGGTTGGATACGAAGAAAAGACGCTACACCCGACGAGGTAATGCGCAGCGTATACGACGGACCGCAAGCTCCGACCATAATAAAAGCCTTTATGAACGTGAAAACCCTTGTGTGGGAATGGAAAAAGGCACTCGACATCTAAAATGAATACGCCCAAAATATTGACCGACGCATCAACGATATAAAAAGTAAAATATACCGAAATTTAAGCGAGCCCACTGAACGCACCGATAAAACGAGATAAATCGTATCGTATTTATCGACCCACAATATACCCAACCAATCCACCCACAACCTATCCCAACCATTCCAACCCCCCTCTAACCTAATCGGCGACGGCTGAGACGAGATGACCCGATGAGGGGGAAAATTTTCTTCATGTAATTATTGATATTTTATGTACATACTTGAATGAAAACCACTCAAACGCCCAGAGATGAGCGTGGATTAGGATTAGGTTTTGAAAAAGCAGGATTTGTGAAATTTTGTCGGATTTGGATTGGATTAGGATTCGAGTTTTTTTCTGAACGGATTCGGATTGGATTTGCCGATTTTCTGGGAGATTGATATGTCGTGTGGCGAATGTTGACAAACTTTATTCAGATCAGTTATTAATGCACTTATGGCACACTACACTATGGTACACTCGGTGCCAATGAGCATGAGAGGTGCAGTCATATGCCAAGTTATCGTAAATCAATTGAGAATTGCTGGTTGTGAAAGAAAAATTCCCAATTATTCCCTAGCATAAATTAGCATTTTTTCTGAATTTCAAGTTGGAATCGGATTAGGATTGGACATGGATTTGAATATAAAAAAGTTCTGGATTAGGATTTGGAATAGGATTTCAAGCTTTGGATTTGGATTTGATTAGGACATAGAAATTACAAATCCGCTCATCTGTGGCATGGACATTGAAGTATAGAGATCTCTATTATTGAAGTCTTCACGATAGTCTGGGAAGTTTGAATTACTCTCAGCGTGGCGACGGCGAGGCGAGAAGCATTTTCGACAGCCTTGCGCCATTAACCTCGATCACGAACGGCGGTACTTAACATATGAGTGTAGAGTTAGTGTAGTCGAAGAGAATGAAGAGATGGTTTTAACATAGCTATTTACAACGTAGCTACACGTAAATTGCTATGGTTATAGTGATGGTCAGAAATAACGTCTGCGCACGGTGAAAATGCGCTAGGTAAAGTACTGATAGCAATGTCCGATTTTCGGTATCGGGTTTGAGTACTGATACTGTAATAGTAGCCTATAACGTCATTTTATTTTAACTTAACTTGATTTCTTGATCACCATAAGGAATGAGCTACTGCTTTGCTGTGGTTTATAACTTGGAATGAATTTGGAGGTAACATTTTGCGATTTTGGCGCAATTTACTGACTGAAATTATATTATTCAAGTACCGACATTCAATTCTACCTATATAGCCATATTAGGCCTACTATTATACTATAATAATGTCTACAAGAGAAATTGAAAGAAGAATATATCCGCGAGAATGGGTTAGGAGAAAACGATCTCAAGCTAAAACTAGACTGGATAATGGCGAGAGCAGTTCAGCCAACTATTCTGTAATTGGACAGACAACAATATTCGGAAAAAAGCCAAGAAGGGATGTCAAGCCTGAAACTTCTTCACCTCCGCATGAAATGCGAGTGATATTTGACAGTATTGACACAGGTGAGTATGGGATTATATAGTTGATAAAAGATCATTAGGTGATTCTTTTTATACATTCAGAACAACAGGAGTGTGCCATGGGGAGACTGAATGAGGCATGCGATTCCAGTAACTTGGATAGCTCGTCATCAGATACGGGAAAAAAACGGAGTTTACGAAAATCTACAAAGTATGATTCCGATTCAAGCTATGGTCCGAGTAGTGATGAAGAGATTCAAATTAAACGCACATGTCCCACTGAAACGGATCTTGCTGGAGCTCCGTCGAAACATCACAAAGAACCGTTGAAAAAGAAATCTGCCAGTAAGGAAGGGAGGATTTTTGTCCTTTTGTCCCACATGCCGGGGTAACTTTGGACACGGATAATTTATAAAAAATAAGCTACTTATTTTTGACCATGTAGATATTGGATCAGTTGATTCTAATCCTTGTTGCATGACCCCTGAAAAACACAAAACTTGGCTCCCCTACACCCTAGGATTTCCAAGATACAATGCGGAATTGTTGAAAATTGCCCAAAATTACCCCGGTTTACGGTATCAAATTATACTTCTTTCGCCTCAATTGCCCCATCAAATTCAAATGTCACAGCTCTATCTCTTGTATTGGGAGTGACGAGTGACGAACCATAAAACGTCTTGGAGCATATTCAAAATCATTTTCGTGCGAGATTCATCTGGTGTTTTTTCCAGATACCTGTAAAATGTAGCTCTACCAATTTTGTACTGACGCCATGATTCTGTTTTTGATACCTCCCAAGCTTCAACTTTTCTCATTGCCAAGTTGAGATCTGATTCTGAAAACTGGCCTTTTTTGTGGGTTTCATGATTTACTTTCGCTTTGACACCTGATGAAGGAGCAGCGCTCCGAAAGCTCGTGTAACTAATAAAGTTATATTCATTTGCAAGTGGACGTTAAATAGAGTGTGAAAGCTACTAAGGTCTTACGTTTATGATTTACTTTGATTGTATATAGGAGCCTGGGAGGGATAAGACAATCGCATGCTGTATTGTAGTGATAAATATATATTAAATAGGAACAATCAGGCAGGACATGGTATGGAACGAAATTTCGGTATGGAATATGGAAGAGTGCAAGTAAATTTCCCAAGTATGGTATGGTATGGAATGTGTTTTCCATACTTCCATACTTTGACTGTTTTGCCAGAACCATGACAATAATCCTACTTTACATTTGTCAAATTGATTGCATACGGCATAAAATCGCTCATTGTCTATATTCATCACTCAAATTGTGATTCATGATCATGACTCGCCCATCCCGGTCGACATCTATGTGAAGACAACAAAGTTTTGCTCCGCGCTTATGAATGGAAATAATATTGACAAAATTATTCCGATTTAAATATCATAAGAATAAATGATAATCGACCGCTGTCACGTTACAATTGTATTTAAATTATCGTAGCTTCCACTACGTAAATAACCAATGTATAGTTCTAAAATCGTAGACTCTGAGAATGTAGAAGTTACATCTTTATTTTTTCAATTTGTTAATTTTCTGCGCTTTAGGAGGATGATCGTCAAGCAATATCTATTTGACAGAACCATCATTGTAGTTCAAAAATATGTAGCTTGTCTTGAAGCGACTTTACGATATGTAGGCCTACAACACNCATTGTAACTTCATGAAATCTGGTTATTTCTGATATACTGGACAGCGGACACCTTGAATCCTTGATGTCTGGCTAATGAAGCTAACGAGGGTGACCCACAGATTGGTGGAGAAAATAGACATTTGATTAGCTGTCACAAAATGATTGTAGTGATATAAAATTTATTTAAAGATATATCCCAATGCAGGTGTTTCCAACCGATGGGGATGCGACAATGCGGGTTATGGTGGCTTATATATACAATATACCATACGCATTAGCTCGTCAACACCAGGAAGTTTATCTGACCCATTACACATGTAAATTGAAGCTACCCACCTTGTTACATTTGGAAAAATTACAAACCCTTCGTAGTTTTTGTGGGCTTACCTCACATATCCATTTTAAGGAGGTGCAACATTGCGTGTACGGTTATCAGTTCCCTGCGCATTAATTTTATTGCGTGCTGTTCCATTCTGGGGGTCTTAATTTTCACCAACAGCAAGTCTTTACAAAAGAAAGTCTTATCAAATTTTATTGAAGGATTAATTTAAAAGTGTATAAAGCAGTGGTTTTCAACCTGGGGGGGCGCCCTCCCCCCTTGGGTGACGTGAAAGCAACTGAAGGGGGCGCGAAGAAGCGTTTACCTGAAAAAAATCGCGCTATGCGCGATTTGCCTCCAATTCACGCATGTTTCTCTCTATGTAGACCGAATTTCATATTTTTTAGTTCTCTCATCAACAGTCATAACCTTCCATGCCATCAAACAATCTTCTGGGGTTGCTAGAATCCCGGTTAGATGTTCTGATATGACGATGAGGGGGGGCGAATTTTTTTACTATCATAAAGGAGGGCGTGTCTAAAAAAGGTTGAGAACCACAGGTATAAAGGTTGGGAACCTATCTTATAATTTGGCAATACCTTAGTTTCATGTAATCCTGTAGATGAGGTTATGCTAGCAGTGCGTTACCACATTAGATTTACATGTCGTGAGATTCTGTTGTGATTTCCAAATAATCCTGTAGGGTATCANACGTTCCTACATCGCTGACGACATATGATATAAANAAACTGGGGATATCATTGGTGNATCAGGACTGTTTAAATGAANAATCTCATCCAAAATAATTAGAATATATACGCCGGAACATTTCCACACNTCAAAAATAGAANATCANTTGAGAGGTTGGTCAAGTTTCGAAAGTATGGAAAAAGTATCAAATATGGTATGGAAGAATGTTGGTATTGTATGGAAAATCGTCAAGTCTGGTATGGAACGATTGGGCGGGTATGAAGTATGGAAGATTCTCATTCCATACCATGCCCTGATTTCAGGTAGGCTATATGCTACGCTGTCCCATACCCCAACCTGCTGAATGGCCCACACCTCAAACCCTCCATCTTGGTGATTCTTACCATAATTTCAAGATCAGAGAGATTGAGGAAGCCTTGAAACTATTCCATAGATAGCATATTTTTATAGCTTTAATGCCATAACTAAGTCTAACCCAAATATGCACAATGCGCATACATAGACTCAAACCGGAATTCCCTATTTTCAAATAAATTTACTATAGACCGCAAAAACTAAATATCTCTAGCTGAGTCAAAAACTCTGCTGGCCTCGTGCCTGTGAGGAACATGGGTGAGTATGGGGCCTTTTTCTTACAATCACAGAGCTGGACAAGCATATGTGATGTCGCAGTGATATGGCAGTGGCCCATACTTACTCACTTTCCTCTACTATTTTAACATGGTACTCGGACTCTTTCTGTAGGCACAGAATTGGTTGGCGTATTTTGATAAAAGTTGATTCCTGGGTACTAAAATGAAAGTATGAACAGTTGATAATCCGCAATCATGACTGATTAATTTGTATAATGATTATTTAACTCTCTAGCCTAGTCTAAATAGCCGAGCTGAGTATATAGAGTAAAACTGAGTGAGTTATTCATTAAAGTTAACAGTTCTCTCTGGAGTATTGGGAAATGCAAATGGCAGAAAAAATGTTTATGAGCTGCTGGATTAGCCTGATTGTTTGAAGTATAGTTTTGTAATCTGAAGTAAAATATTCATTTGTTCAGATACCCCGATGAGCTCGACTTTCATTGAAGACACCAGCTCGTCAAATATGAATGCCGAATCCATCACCACTCGACTGGACTCGCTGCACAACGCAACCAGAGATATGCATAACGCAATAAGAGACATACATAACGCAATTAGAGACATAGGCAAGAATTGTAAGAGGAACGAGAAGTTGCTGATTCAGATACTACAAAGGTCGGTCGAAGGGCCCCAAACATCCAATGACGACCACACAACGGGAGTAACGCTTATCGAGGATATGATTCCGCAACCGTTTGAGGATGTGGTAGAACTGGAATGCTTCGTCAGAGACCATCTGAATACGACCGCACAAAAGAAGAGAATGGTAAATGAATAGGAATTAGGATATAATTCAGACTTGGCTCGGACAACTAGAATATTTTCAGTTTTTCCAAATCAGATTAAAATTAGAATTATAACTAAACATTTTTTCCAAATTGGATTAGGATTAGAATTACAGCTACACAAATTTTTCCAAATTAGAATTATAGCTACACATTTTTTTCTACTTGAAATTAGAATTACTGTATTCACAAAAACCGGGACATTTGAATCAAGTTCTGTTCACATCAAATCAATTTTCATAAGCACGAGAACCACAAATGTCTGTACACCGAGCTANNCCCAGTTAACATTATCAAGACAGATGTTGCGTCGTCAGAAGGGGCCCGTTCACATTTTCATTTGTGTGCCTTGGAGTCGACTATTATCAAAATACAATAGCCATGACTGTGTCAACAAAAACAGTTTGTGTACCATCTAAAAATTCTTGAAGTACATTGAACTAACCCATGGTGATGTCATATTTGTGATACGATTGCCGATGTACATTGTACAATTTTCTTTCCAATTCTCTACTAGTTGCTGATGATTACCCTTGACGAGTGTAGGGTTCGTTTCAATATGAATATACTATTCATTTGTATATTGTAGTTCTGTACTTCATAGAAGCTCTGGAAACAGTTGTCCTGTAGCGTTTATAGGAAAAACAAAAATTAGATTAGAATTAAGATTAGAGCATGGGAATCATTTCACCAATTAGATTAAAACTAGAACCCGTGGCCCGCGAGAAGGTTTTGAATGGCCCGCGAGGTAATTTCCGAAATGAGTAATATTATCAAAAATGGATTGCACATATTGTGAACTTGCAAGGCCAACCAAAAATTTGATTCGTGTGGCCGCAACACTTGAGATGTGATGACTAAAATATCAGTTCAGACGCATTGGTAGATCCATGAGCCAGTCTCGTTTTGGTGGATCTTCGTACTAATCGTACACTACAATAAAACAGAATAATTTGCGATAGATTTATCAAAAGTAACAGTTTCTAAACGCTTTGCACAGCATGTTATCGCTTTACTTCTTGCTTTTAATATTGTTACCCCTTTGTGAAAATGAAAGAACTCCTAATGTATCATATTGAGTCTAACTATATTCGCGATTACGAGACAAAGTGTAGTTCAGCATGCGTTTGCACTTGCAAAAAGACCGTCGACTATGAAACCTAGGCATAAAATGATTGATGCATGTCGGTCGAGGCTTTCGATATCGATATGTTCAGGCGCCGAATAGTCCAGTCCTTGCATACTGAGCCCAGCGATATACAGCCGGCCCGCGATATAGTCAAGTGACAATATTAATGACCTATGAACTTCGAATTCCCGCGCAATAGTTCGTCAATCGAATGTGGCCCTTTGGCTGAAAAGGTTGGCCTGGCCACCCCTGAATTAGAGCAATGAAACATTTCATAAATTAGATTAGATTCCAAATTACGGTACTGGCATTTCACCCTAATTTAGTCAAATTACACAATTAGAATTTATCTAGTTGTCCAGGTTTGCTCTTATGTAGGCATAATACAAGTAGAATATCGCATCTTGTAAACATTTGCAATTCATCATATCCATCTCCGGGTTCGTCCTAGTAATAATTTCACATAATTTGCTTGTCATAAGAAATATCCTTGGTATTCTGATGCCGTTAAACCTCGTCGCAACAAATATGTGTCAACTTTGACTAATTTTTCAGGCTNTCNGTTCCATGAATCTCCTCGGGGGGTGCTCTCTGAATGGGTCGGTCAGAAAAATATTCTGTAGAGTTGCAACTAATAAAGTTTGGAGCAAATTCTCTTTGTTGGGCAGAAGTGGGAAGAAGGCTCTGTGTACACTGAGTTTATACAAGATTGTATATCGTGAGTTGAACATGCTTGTCGACTGTCGTCGTTATATTATTTATTAATACAATCTCCCGTTTAGGTGCTTGTTGCAATATTCATGAGCGGACTGTTCCGGAAAAGGAATACGAAACTGCAGTCAGATCTGTATTGTGCCACGCACCTCAGAAAAACGAAATACAGCAATCCAAGGTAAATGCAATCTTGATTGTCTGAATATATTGCGCGGAGGGGAGGGGTCATGGTTTGTGTGGAACCATGCTATGTAGGCCTACATTAGGGCTGTTCAAATATAACAGTTTCATCAGGGTGGAGTGAAAAATGGAAAATTTTGAATTCTTGATATGTGGTGCCAAATATCAAAAAAATTATATCGATAATAATTTTGGGCTCGTGCACCCTCTAGTGGTCGTGCAATTTCACCGAACGTGCCAAAAATAGCTAATTTTGCTATATATTGATGACCGCTTATGCTAGAAAGCTGATTTTGGCCTTAAAAGATGCGGAAGCAACAACTTTCTATCTCACTTCGGCAGAACTTTGTCTCAAAAATGAACAGAAAATAAGTTACAACCAAATTATTGATTTTTAGACCATTTTTTGGTAAAATTAGGCACTGAAGCAATGGGTACGATGTCAAAAGCGTGTAGCGATTGATCTTATGACTGACAACTCCATATTAAAAGCACAAAAACATCAATTCGATATTGAAAAAAGATATATTTCGAAGATGGTTTCACTACCGGAGTATGTGATGTGCGACAGAGTCATCCATCAAGCAATCTGAACTATCTTGCTCAATTCTGCATGCAAGTTTATCTTGCGTCATGGTTTGAAATATAAATGCACAATTATGGGCGACTCTTTCCCACATAGAACCAGTGTTGCCAATTTAGCGATTTTCGCGCTAGATCTAGCGATTTTTCATCCTGTTTAGCGCCTAAAAATATGGATCTAGCGCCTAGCGATAAATCTAGCGATTTTTGAAATAGTATTTAGCGATTATTTAGCGCTNTTTTACCGAAAATAACTTATGAAGATCCATTCTGGCCGACGACTGCATTGGTTATACCGGCCACCAGAGTGCAGACTATGATGATATATAATGATAGATTACTAACCTATGGATAGATACGCAACTCGTGATGGTTACGCATGGGCAAACAGTGTCTTTTATTGCTGAGTAATCGAAAACTAGCATAATTGGCTGTGCTACATCTGGCGATCTGAACGCTGAAATTTAATATAGCTGGCCATGATCGAAAGCTAGTGTCGCAGTGATTTCGAAAATACAAAATAAAATCTTGTCAGGACGATGGAACCATGCACCCCGAAACAGCCCTCGAAGTCTGAAAACCAGCATTGCTCCAACAATGGCACCGCCGCAACACGATGAACATCACAATGACCAATTTCGTCCAGCGGTTTTCAGACTTTGAGGGCTGTTCTGAGGTCGTTCCATTGTCTTTACAAGAATTTAATTTGTATTGTCGGAATCAGTGTGACACTAGCTTTCGTTTAAGACCGGATTCGATAAATTTCATGCTCCGGATTGGGCCTCTACTTTTAGTGACTGGCAAACCCGGTGCAAGTCGTGTTGTGTCGGGTCAAGTCGCATGTCGTGTACAAGTGTGTTAAGTCGCATGTCGTGTTCCAGTACTCCAACTCAGTTTAGAGAAGTCAAGCGCATTTCCACGGTACATCGCCTCGTGTATTCACGGACGCATGGAGCAAGGCACGCTTATATAGTGAGCGGCTATGCCTGCAAACCTAGTCAGTGGTCGCGTTTAGCGATAGGCCTAATTGCGCAAAGCGATCTGCTTAATTGAAATGCACTGCACGTTTTGTCCCGCTTAGAGATGACTATTACGTATTATGAACTAGAAATATCATAAGTGACTTTCGCCCCAGACGAGTAAACTACAGCTGAGAAGAATGTATTGATATTATGGTTCAATTTAACACCTTTAGCGATTAATACAGATTTAGCGCTTTTATCTAAATATTTAGCGACATCTAGCGATTTTTGTCACCAGTTTTAGCGATTTTCTTCCATCCGGAGTTGGCAACACTGCATAGAACATGTCGAATTTTGAGGTTCTTTGTGGGACAGAGTCATCCACCAAGCAATCTGAACAATCTTGCTCAATTCTTCATGGAGGTACATTTTCCGTCATGGTTTGAAATGAAAATGCACAATTCCATGGTTTTTGGTGCTAAAAATTTCTAATACATAGTTTCCCACAGCTTTCTGATACACGAATTCGTAACCTTGCACTATCTCTGCTACAACGAAAGGCCTATTTTGCACATCCGGAAAATGTTTTTATGGGAATGCTCAGTGATGATGATGAAGGCCTCAGAAGACTGGCAGTTGTCAAGATTGCAACTATCAGCAGATCCAACAGAATGCCTGATTCCAATTGGCGACTTTGAACGAGGATATTTTAATGAACCGAAACCTAAAAACAACGTTGACACTAGAATCAGATTGTTTAAAATTCCAATTACAAACATCAGGGCCAAATCATACCACTAAATTGTCAACTTGAATCTAAAAGATATGGAACAGCCACCAGCAATCAAAAACTTGTCATATCTCGAGCTGGAAAATCTAAGGTCATCACTATTAAGGCTCAATCTTCCTTGACACAACCAGGCAGTGGAACGAAACGTTAAAGTGGTGACTGAAGCATCTACCCATGTGTCGGGATTTAAACGTAGAGATGGCCTCATCAGACGAAAACTGAAGTCTCNAAAGCAGATGAAATCCTTTAATGCGAAACAAGATTTTAAAGTTTGTACAGACTAATACTCTGGTCTGGCAGTGAAACCATCTTCGAAATATATCTTTTTTCAATATCGAATTGATGTTTTTGTGTTTTCAACATGGATTTGCAATTGATGTGCTTTCAATATGGAGTTGTGAGTCATAAGATCAATCACTACACGCTTTTGGCATCGTACCCACTGCTTCAGTGCCTAATTTTACCGAAAAATGGTCTAAATATCAATAACTTGCTTGTAACTTTTTTTCTATTCATTTTTAAGACAAAATCATATTTCTAGCATAAGCGGTCATCAATATATAGCGAAATTTAGCTATTTTTGACTCGTTCGGTGAAATTGCACGACCACTAGAGGGTGCACGAGCCCAAAATTATTATAGAAATTATTTTTTTGATATTTGTCCGTTTTGAAATTCAAAATTTTCCATTTTTTACTCCACCCTAACTTTCATTTCAAATTTTACTGGCTACTTCATAATATTGTCAGGTTGCCTATGAAAACGCTGCACACCAATTTTGGTTCAATTCTAACCTATAGAAGCATTTCTATATTAGAAAAAGTTTTGATTTCAAATCATAGTATTTACGGTGTGTAGATCTATAATGAATAACTAAGTCATTGCCACCGTAAATACTATTTTTGTTTTTCAAATCCAAAATTTTGTACAGCAATAACTTCGCTTCTACTGTTTGGAATTGAGCCAAATTTGTTATGCATCATTTTTTATTCAGACAACATAACAATTTTGTGGGATTGACAGTTGAATTTGAAAAAAATTATAATCAATTTTATGAATACATCCAAACTTTTTTCTTACATAGCAATGCTTCCATTCGTTGGACTTGAGCCAAAATTGGTGTGCAGTGTTTTTTGGGCAACCATACAATTTTATCAAGTAGCCAAAGTAAAATTTGAAAAAAGGTTATTTTTGAACAGCCCTATGCTCATAAATGTTTCATTGGCTTCTCGTGCTACTTTGAAAATAGTTGCTGAATACAGAGCAGCTCACTACGGCTCGACTTGTGGTCTCCTTCTAGTTGTAACAACAACAAGGGAATAGTAAGCCATTAGTAGCATGCTCCTGATTTGCTGAGTGTGTTGACGGTGTCTGCTGGTCATTAATTTTAATATAGTCATGGTCTCTCCCGTATGCATAGTATAGCCTTTGTTAGTATTTGGAATTTGTATCACAAGGCATTTGAAAATGCTAGCATTTTGAGTGATTATTTTCTGTTCGCTCGTAATGATTTTCGTGATTATTATTTCAGGACAGGAATGCAAAATAAAACCATATTTTGTCTCAGCCTTACCTTGACAGTGACGTAGATGCTCTTTGAAGCCGTTTTCATCATATCTACTTTTGACCTCGTCGCAACTTTTTCCTGTATGAAGACATTTTTAGTTACAGAAATGATTGTTTGCAAGTGTGTATTGCCTGTTATGAAATTTTGCATCCGAATCGGCTGGCTTTATTATTTTCGTCCGCTCAATACGCGATGCTCATTCGAAAGGGGGTGAAAGTAAGTCAGCCTTGATACTCAAGTAGAAGTAGCTGAGAC
>ATSW01009693.1:0-12007 GCA_000444245.1 Botryllus schlosseri
CTTGACTCGAGTCAAAATGTGCAATGACTCGAGATGACTTGTGACTCGAAGGTAGTGATTTGATCTTAACACTGGCACAATGTACAGAAATGACTGTGACTGTGTTCGCAACTATGACCATACGGCCTATTTCTAGTATCGCTTAAGGTCGTTGGAGAACGTTGCGATGCTTTAGTAACGGGTATGTAACTTGTGGTAGCGGGTAGGCGCTGGTCTAACCAAGATATGAATTCTCTATTAATATTTGACTGCTACACAAAGACCGTGGCTAACCAAGATAGACGATAAAACCTTGGACCAAAATGGCCACCACATGTTGGCGAATACCTTCGGTGTTGATATCTCAGGGTGCCGAAATGGTATACGAACCGACTATGGTCCTGTGTCCCGCGGTAGTGATGTGCGGAAAATAAAGCGTGCGTGATAAAATGACTGTTGGAAGTCGCGTGTGTGTCACAAAAAGAGCTATATAGCGTAAGATAGCGTAATGGTGGAGCGACCTGCTTCTAGATCTGTATCAACCGGGTCAAATCAAATAATTGATCAGTCACACTGGTATTCATGGCTTCATCGCTTGGCGCTCAGCATTACCAGATATAGCAAGAAGGGTGGTGCGAGTCTGGCAACACCGTACACCGCTAGGGCTGTACCTTCCTTGTCCGGTCGCATATGCACATCATGCACTCATGGTNTGCATATACAGTATGCACAAATTGCACATATCGTGTGTCTGTAGGCTACATCATGAGTCGGTGTTTATGCCGCAAAAACATCAAGGATAAAATATACTTCGTTCTGTTCCCTTTCATATAGTTTGGTGGGNTAGGCCCTANGTGTGAGTGATTCGAACATNNTTTTGGTCGCGACGATCTTCACCAGAGGTAGCCTAATGAAATTACTACATNCTGCAACAAAGTTATTATTGTCAACGGTCCTACNCGATGCTACCCCGTGANACCTTATGGATAGTCTTAANGGAGTGAAATGAGCATGGAATGGCAACGTCATGAGACCTAATTAGAANTATCGNGGACATCACCTAAATCTGCTTCAACGATAAATCTNAACATATTGCCGGAGATGGGGCGGATCCAAGTTGCTCACTAATTAAATTTTTAAAAATCAACTCGATAACATGAAATAATTTACTCACANATTTNTAATTCCAGTATTTATTCCGATTTTAGTGTGTGTAGTGTGCTAAGAGAAACAGANAACTCAAGAATCGCGTGATACCGGAGTTTGTTCCCTACGGATACAGTGCACTAGGGCGGTTCNAAAATTAAAAAAAATTTGGATTCCAGCCATGCACTGATTAAATTGTCAGGTTACGCTGAAAACGCTGCACGTCAAATTTGGCTCAGTACTAACAACTATAAGACTCCGCAAATCCAATTAAAAATATTAATTTATTGATAAANNAAAAAAAAATTCTTTCAACTCCGTGAAATTGTTGAGATGTCTTCAAAAACTANGCAAAACAAATTTGTTGTAGAACTAGTAAAACTAGTAGAAACGGAGTTATAATGAGTTTTTCGTTGATAATTCTCGGATTATCCANCCGAGCTCGCCTTAGAGAATGCCCGAGTTTGAACGCAATATGGCATACGACCATGACCAATTGACCATATANGAATACCTGGCTNAATAGAAGCGAAACATCACTGTGTTTTCCTACCCATAAAAAGCATTGGCCGTGCTGGTAACATTATGCAGATTCATATTGATCCGCATCTTGAACGGAANNATTTGGGGATTTCAAAATGACTGGAAATGNAGAAATTTGAAATGATTGATTTGACTCGACTCGCTTTGAAAATTTGCGTGACTTGACTTGTGACTTGATTCCAACACTGGTAAAACTATATTTCCTATCATATTTCATACCGAATAATTGTCTTTGTGATATTCGTCTGCTCACTCTCTGTCTGACTAACTGGTAGCAGCGGGATGCTACAATAATGATATGTTATACACCGNAGACAANTTACACAGATTAATATAGATTTTATGCATGNTTAGTTTTGAAAATCAAAGCAGACTGCATTTCCTCAAATAATATTGCAGACGATTGTGACGACGCGACTCCATACACGCAACTTGATTCACGCTGTAAAAAGAATTCGCCATCAANTTCTGGTCAGTGTTTAGATAATTGTAATTAGAGCTGACCCTGATACGGTAAGATCACTCACCTGCCCCGAAACATTCCAATTTTCCCAATGTGTGATAACCTTTCTCATTTGCATGACCCATGTCACCGAGACGAATTTCGGATACCGGTAATTTAGATTTATCCCTCAAATACCCCTCGTCGGAAGTCATTGGAGGTGAATTTCTATGGCAGTTGCATTTCAATGACTTATCTTCGCAAATTCCTGTTTTATCCAGAGTTTTTATGAGTACGNTGGTAGATATGNAATAATGAATACATTTATAGTCTACTATTCTCATACCCGCTTCGCCACAAGCACAGTATAAAGGTCTTCTCGAAGAAGCACCTCCCCAGTATTTCATTTTTTCGCCTTCCCTTGATAACCAGTATCCGTAGGGATTGCTAATGGAATCGATCAACACTGCAGACAGGCATCTGAACTGGATAATGAAGACTCTTGTTATAATCTTTCGAGTCATGTAGGCTGTACTACCGTATTTTATTAAATCGTGTTCCGTTTTAACTCCGTTATGCTGGTTGACGACTGGAATGAGTTATCTGCATTATAGATTGTGCGTCTGATGTCTACTATACTGAACAGTTACCGAATTATCTGGGNTTGGGACTGTTACTGAAGTAGAACTAGTACCCGCGGCTCGGTTTAAGCGCGATAACGAACCAGCAGCAATTGAACTCGGAACTGCTTNNCCTACGGAGATATGATGCTGACTACAAGCGTTATATTTATTTTTGTATGCATGATTTGTAAATATGCCTAGCAAATTTTTAAAATTATCTGAGATCTTTTGTAAAAATAATTTGTAAAAATGCGAAGTAAATGTTTGNAATTATCTGATATCTTTTGTTTCGATATCATAAGAANAAAACAAGCTTCTTATACTACCAATACATGTGTAAGATNACCTGTATATCTTATATCTATTTNCATATAAACTTTATGTAGATTGACAGAGAATTTAGATATAACATGATATGATTGAATNGTATATNTTCCTATACTGNAATGAACCCGAATATTTGCGGCTGATACTCGTGAAGGAGGGGTTATCGTCAGCAACTAACATAGAGAATTGGAAAGAAAACTGTATATCAAAAATCGATTCACAAAATATGACGTCATCGGCATGTATCGAGGAAATTTNACAGTNNCAGTACATTTATTTATATCATACNANCAATACAGATTGCAAATCCATAGTGAAACATATNGATTGTACCTTGATGAATTGTTGGCATTCCGTGGAATTGTTCACAATCGCGACAATTNTATCCATACTTATGGAGTACTGAGGTCGATGTGAGTAGCAGCCCGGNNTTTCACAACCGGTAGCATCCTTTTCTGGCATGGAATCGTGCCAGATTTCCGTGNCGGCTGAAATATTGAGCGATTGCGATGATGCGCAACAATAGGTGCTTTGAATCCCAGGGCGGCAAATTGCCAAGTCGAGGGCGGGTAGAGGTAATTGACTGAATGATCGCGTGTCGAACATTCGCAGCCGAGTTGATATAATGCAAGCCTGGGCAAAGTGCGGCCCGCGGGCCAAATGCGACCCGCCAAAGGTTGCTTGAAATTTAAAATATNANACCTTCTTTTTAATGTTGCTGCGTGGACTAAAACCATAGGAAGTTTAAACTGAACCGNAAATTCGTTTACTATCAAGCCTGTTCATTAACATACCGTGATTACGCAGCCTATACGTNCATCNCATGCCTGATCCAGATTCAAAGTAAAGTCAATGTAGCNAATTATGCCGTTAGAATTAAAGTCACAAGAAGTCACCAAACCTTCTTNTTTGCCATTGTCACGTTAGTTTCAAATTTTTACGTGATATGTTTCCAAATNCATATTTCGTTAAACAAGTGAATCAGTGCTCATAATTTCTATGAATATATCACCACNCATAAAGGATGTCAAAAAAAAGAAAGCCGAAAGTTGAAATTCAAAGATGGTAATAACTGCAACCTTGGCTAAACAACGAGNTCATTTCGGCAAGCTGCACAGTGCACATGCACACGTTTCGGAAACCAGCTACCAAGACAATAAGCTATATATTATCCTCTTGACCGTAACTCCCGCACCCCGCACCCCCCAATTGGGTGGCGAGCACGACGGGCGCCCAAAATTATTTNGTGAATGAACATAAATTATAGGGTATTTTTTTGAAAATTTAGGCAACTTCCTTTAAATTTTTCTCGCGCTGGGCGCGATTCGGAGATCAATGGTTTATAGAATTGGCCATTTCGGTATCAGCCATTGCCGCGCCACGACGCACCAAGATATATGAAGTTTAGGCCAACACGGCATTCCGAGAAGGCACTGCAATTGCATCTGGTGATCTACTTAACTAAGTAAAGGGGAAAAAGCTCGACAGCGAGAAAACCTTAGCCGAAAAGGACTACCCTTATGATGAGCGAAAACCACGATGTCCAATTGTCCATAGGCAATATTTGCCAGTGAAGAAATACCAATTGGGAATCGTGTGCGTCTTTTAGTTTGGTACGCTTTGGCGACTTCAATATCTTTTCACATAGCAGACGGGAGGTCACGAAATAACAACATGTAACGAAGTAATTATACCAACGGGCCCTCCCAAATATTTCCAAGACAGTACCTCACTCAGCTCTCGCAGTATAATTGAGTAGGCCCAAGAGCTTGGTTTAGAACTCTATGGGGTTGGGGGGGGGGGGCAAAACCAACGTTTGGGGGGATGTTTAACATTGATTCAAAATATGACGACAAATAAATATTCTTTGGGGTAATTAACCGTCACTTTGTCATTCCCCAATATCAACACACCCACTGAGCACCAATTCGTGCAATTCACTGCTCCCAATTTAGAAATGAAATCAATACGCTGGATATTCTAAAATTTCTGACTTGGGCCGCCATCATATTTCTGCTTCTCATTATGCCCGCGGAGAAAAATATTTGCCCACCCTTGATATAATGGATTAGCAGCATAATCGCGTTAATTTGTTTGATTTCGGCATTCTAAGTACATTGATATATGTAACTATTTCACACCAGGCCGATCTATTTTATAAAATCATAAATTGTTGACTTACAGCAAGACCTACTTTTGTTTTAGGGGTAACTTCAACGCCACTTAGTAGGGATAGTGTGAACGTGAGGTTCACATTCACGGTCTGTGTGTGAACCTCAGAAATTTAAAGGTTCGCGTGCGCAAACGAACCGTAGTATGTTCTACCCTGTGAATCTTTTTCATTTATTAAAATTATTCTTGCATGTCGTTATAACATCTTTGGTTGAAAATATATAAATATTAGCTTCGGAACACTCTCTGCATTGCGTGGCAGCAGTGATGGTGTGAACCTCTGAAAGTTCCGGTTCATGTGAACACGAACCTTTTGGAAAGGTTCTGTGTGAACGCGAACGTGAACCCCATGACGTCACATGGCGTCATATTGCTATTTCCTACCCTACATTTACGTGAAGTGATATATATTAATGTACACGATACCTAGTGACTACTCGGACCACATAATGCCACAATGGTGACAATGCGGACGTACATACTGATTTTTTAAACGTCGCCAAATGTATCAACTGTAACAATCAAAGGATGTAATAATCCCAAATAATCAATATCTTCCGTCGCTCTGCCAACAATGTTGACGAGGACTTGTCAGGGAATATAAGCTTACGCCTTAACGGTCCAGGCCAGACCGGACAATATATTAGGCGTCTGCGTGTTGCTAAGTTGATATTGAGCGGATTTTATCCCATTAACAAGTAATGCAGCAGTAGTCAACGCCCCAATCGCACGGATATGGATTTTATGATACAATAAACATATGAAAACGGTTCACAGTGCAGAACCTACCAAGGTGCGTTTGTGAACGTGAACATCTAACTTTCCGAGGTTCACACACAGAACGCGAACGTGAAACTCACGTTCACACCATCCCTACATGGCAGCATGAAAAGTATTCATCGCTAAACGAGTACACAGTGTGTACACACCTCGCCAATTTAAAAAAATATTTACTTTGTGGGAAAAGATTGCTCGAAATATTCAGCTTTCTGCTTGTAAATATTAAGTGATTTTCTGGTGTGAACATACCCCGCAATCACACAACAACCAGAACGAAATACATTACCTGTAGTTAGTCAGCGAATTTTTAGCCTTTTATTGATATCGCAACATTGATTTAAAGAATGCATAGTTGTCTATAATGTAAAAATCCAGTAGGCGTACGGGAACTATATCTATGTTTGTAGCAGTAGTTTACAACCGGTGTTCCACGGAACAACAGGGATTCCGCGGAACACCAGCGGTTATGCGAGTGAGTTTCAGGGGTTCCACAGGAGGTCAAGACACGCAGAACTCATGCATCACGGCACGCCATAATTGGTTTCATGCAATTTAGCGCGATCAGTAATCGAATCGTGCTTTTGAAATGCCGATACAATCTCAATTATTTATTGCAGTGATTCTTAACCGCTAGTTCCTTGCTGTATTAGATGTGTATTGTGGTCGATTTTGTATTTATGACTCGTCAAAAATTTGGGGTTCCGCGAAGCTTGAAGAATATCGTAAGTATTCCGCGGGTTTGTAAAGGTTTAGAACCACTAGTTTTGAGTATCATAAACACCTATTGGGGTGTTGTGTACTGTATAGGTTGGTATTATCCGTATATAAACCGGTCTTTGCACTATGAATAATATTAATATAATGATCATGATGATGATGATAGTCTGTCGCAAAAATAGTCAACGATCAGCGAACGTGAATAAATTTTGTTTTATGACAAAATAATGTTGAATTCCAATAGTAGACACGCTACAACAACCATGTGTGCAATTGAGCACACACATGACATGTGGGCACACCAAATTCAAATAATGATCCGCATCTGAACTTTAAATGCAGATTTTGATTTCGTTTGTTTTAATCATTCCAAAGGCCATGTTCAAATTCAATTACATGTTAAGTCAAATGCAGAAATTAAACAAATTTCGTACCACAGATCATATTGTTAAAATCAAAAGCCAAAGAATATTCCGGATTATCTGTTCAACCACATTTCCTAATTTCATGTCCACACCATGAATTTGCTTCGTATATCATCTGTCGCAACTGGTTTTACATCAGAATTACTTTAAATCGTTGTCTACAATATGTATTTTACTAACCATGTGACATTAAATTGTGGGGCTGAATGTTGATGTGTGTCTCAGCATTTTTTAAGCTTCATATCAAAATATATAGATCCTAATCCTGCACCTAAAAACTTTTCTCACCATCACTTTTAATACAATAGCTAAATCGACAAACATGGGCTGTCAAGCTCACACAATCGTGACAAACCGTACCCTGTACGTACATTTTTCGTGTCTAAACAGATCCCAAATCTCGAGGAGAAAATAAAGCGACCGCTGTTTTTTAAGTAAAATTTATAATGATAAAGTTTGGTTTGGTGTTCAACAAGATTATTTATTATGACGCTCACTAGGTACCTCTGATAACTTTATGGTCCGTTTGATAACAATGTTCTACAAAATAATTTGTGCCAAAAATTTTAATGATTGATTTAGGCTTAATTTAAGGTTGCTGAATCCGAATCTGTGCTCAGAATTTCCCCATCACGTCAGATTTTTTCAGTATGAATTATTTTCATTTTCATAAATTAATCAATTTTCGGCTTTCGTTAGTGACATCACGGTAAGCATACAACAGCAACAGATCAAATATTGTTATTGAAATAACATGTCGTGAAACCTGGGTTGTTGTAGTACAGAATTTGTGAGTTTTCGGTGAACTTGATTCCAATAATTCTCTATCTTCGTTCAATCAGAAGCTCTTTTCGACCCATAAAATTACACTGGTCTACAAATTTCAAAAAACATTCTCTTCCTAAAATTTTACTGATTGATTTAGGCTAATTTCAGGTTGCTGAATCCGATTCTGTCGTCAGAATTTCTCTATCCCGTCATATTTTTTCGGTATTCATTTTTCTCATTTTCATAAATTATTCAAATTTCGGCTTTCGTTAGTGACATTACGGTCAGCGTGCAACAGCAACAGAACAAATATTGTTATTGAAATCATCTGCAATGATGAAACCTGGGTTGTTGTAGAACAGTTTTCGGTGAACTTGAATCCAGTGCTTCTCTATCTTCTTTCGATCAGGACCTCTTTTCGACCCATAAATTTATTCACGAATGCAACTACTTTCAGTCGGTAGCAAGTATCATCGTTGTATACCACTCTTAGTTTAAAGATTGTGATTTGTAGCGCCGTTCCAAACTTAGTTCCATACGTTATCTATCTTCTGTCCTGTAGACTTAATCGGTCAATGTATTTTGTGACAGCACACTGCTCTTTCGTAAAGCGTAAAAGTTTGGAAACAATAAACATTGTATTGTTGGTATATTATATAGTAGAAAATTGTTCACTCTGATACATGACCATAATACAGGGGCAGGCAACATACGGCCCGCTGGCCGGATCCGGCCCGCCAAGGGATTTTGTCCGGCCCGCGGACTGTTTTCCGTCTTACATGATAATGTGGCCCTCGGCCCCAGTCTGCCGAGATTCCCCACTACTTGCTTACTAGGTCCACTTTTGCTGACTGTCTGTTTTTATATAAGTGTACGCGCAGCGTGCGAGAGTGGAGCTTACGCTTAAGTTCGTCGAAGCGAGAAGACTTGCATTATCGGCATTTATGATGTAGCCAACTCAACACGAATGTCGTTTGTGGTAATCATGGTGTCGACTACAATGGTCATTGTCATCAAGCTGATATTTCTTATTTTTGATTTCGTAAATGTCGACATGTAGTATGACACACTTCTATAGGCTTTTGTAAGACACCGCTTATGCCAGTCAACTCAAAACGGGTCGAGGGCCACTATATAAATTTCGTTGAGGACGCAGGCTGCATGCATTCAATATCGAGATTAATTAGGCCACACAGTTGAACAACGACGCTATCTCGTCGCCTACTAAACCCTAACGAATTGATATCTTTGTAAATTTGGGGTACTGGACTTATCGAACGCCTTGAAATCTTAATTACGGATTGCAACGTGTGTTGCTTGATCAGAGAGAACCAGACATGGTGTCGCCTGTATGACCACGCTATTCTGAAATCCACATTGTCTTCGCCATTATCGGCGAGAAATGGCTGTGAAGTGACATTGCTGTCGTTAAAATAAACATTCATTAATTACGATTTATTCTTTATATATATGAATTAATGGGCGAATAATGTATCGAATCAGCAATCCGGCCCGCCAAGTACTTAGTTTTCCTATATCCGGCCCGCCGACCGGAGAAGTTGCCCGCCCCTGCCATAATATGTGACCCTTTAAGCTTGCTTTGAAACATTAAAAGAAACAGGATGCATGCTTTTCCAAAGAAAAAAGTGCTTATCATGATAACTCGAAAGAATTGATCATCATCAATCTCCACCTGTACTTATCATGCTAATTATTTTTCTTCTCCAGTTTCCATATATTGTCACATTTTATCGGAATCGAGGGAAGCTGTTTCTGAACTGTTTTCTTTTGGTTTATTGCCACGATATAAGGGGCTTCTGTTGCATTGTCTATTATAGAAAACCAGATTAATGGAGACTGCTAAGTAACAGCTAAACACGAAACCTGAAGTGCGTGTTACTTCACAATAGAAATAAATATGCTTTGGTTATAGGACAGTCGATCCCTCTCGACTTAGGACATTCTGCACCCTACACCAAATACCACGCGTTCTCTACTATAACCGAGCCAGAGATTAGCATCGGTTAATTTCGAGGCAAGATTGCATGACTGAACTCCAGTTAAAAATACAAAAAGCTTCACATTTTTGGTGGTTTCTGATTTGCCGTAATATTTAAATATGAACTAGAGTCGGTCGAAGTGATCAGCGTTGCTACTCAAGTAGCACAAGTAACGCCTTACATTTCTACTCAGTTACAAGTCGAAGTAGTCCATTCTAAAACGTATCAAGACTACTTCAAGTGAAAGACGAAATGAAATGTCTGAGAATTACTGAAAGTCAGTAAATATCGAAGTATATTTGGTCAGGGGGATGTTTGTCGCATACTCTCATCAGTTAGTCGGGGGTAGCTACATACGAAATCGCAAGGTGTATCGCCGCATATAACGTAAAATGACCATAATGACACCACCCGTGGGTAAAATCTTCAAATAAATATACTCAGTTACCGTGATTTAGAGGCTATTAAGCGTTTCTTATGACAATTTAACTCATGATAGTGGCGCAATATTATCCCTGAACTACTTTCTACTTTACAAAAACCAAATTGCAAAAGTAATTAGTTCATCCAGAATACTGTTCANGTAGATGTTAAAGTAGTTACAAAACGTTACGACTTCAGTAAGTACTGCAAGTAGCCAAAAGCTACTTGGGTACCTCGANAAAGTANAAATATTCAATATATAAGATCTCAAAATCGTGACGNGATGGAGNAAAAATAACGTCACATTCGTATNAAACGCCCCCAAATGAGGTATAATTAACCCAAAGAAGTTCTGGCGCAAAAATCGTGTAGACCAATGTAATCTATNTCGTTTGCCAAAATGGTGACAGAGGTGCGCAAAGGGATCGGGAAAANATCAGAAACAGAANCAGAAATCTGATTGCAACTGCTTCAACTATGATAGCTGACTNGTATAATATTATTTATGTTGAGCTGATATTAGTTCNACCCATTTCGCTGTATGGCAAGGGTGGNCAAACTTTTGAGCTCGCGGGCCGCATTCAACATCTGAATCCATTCGCGGGCCGCACTATATAAAATTGGGATTATAAACCAAAACGCAATATTGTTATTTCATTATATAGTGAGGACATTGAGATAATATATATGCTTATTTAAAACAAAACAAACATTGCTTTGTCGATATAGTACACGCGTCAGAACAAGTGGCGGGATTTCATAGGCTGGTCGACCTCAATAACCAATTTGTCAACGCTATAGAGATGAAAGTAGGTTTTCCCGATTCTTAGAACAGGATTGAAATTTAAATCCGTGAAAAGCGATCTGTTCATAGACTTACTAATTCCACTTTTGGTTCCGTTCCAGGACACACAATGCTGACAGCATCATAACCATGCTAGCGTCTAACACGCTTCTACTATGTGTAGATAAAATATAAATGCCCTAATTCTACGCATACAGAGAACGAATCTACCTATGACACGCGCGAATCGTTTTGAATAAGCACATCACTGAAATAATTAAAACTGAAGTGGCCAATCTGAAATCACACTCGTGAACCGACTTATATGTCAATCTCGTTCAGGATTTCTGCGATGTTTAGCAGTAGAAACCTTTAAAACTTCGTGGGCGTTGGGATCGGGCTGTCGCGGCAGAAATTAAACATAAAAGAATAATATAGGAAGTATTTATCTTAGAACAGTGGTTCTCAAACTTTTTGAGACACGCCCTTTATGATGGTGAAAGATTTCGCGCCCTCCTTATCGTCATATCACAAAACGAAACCAGGATGCTAGCGAGCCTAACGAATAGTTTATTGGCATCGAAGGCAACGACTGTGGTTGAGAGATTTTGAAACATGACATTCAGACTAAATTCAGAGCAATAATTATGAATCGGATGGAAATCGCGCAACGCGTGAAAAAAAATTCAGTTGAGCTCAGCTTCGCGACAACCCTTCACACGCTTTCACGCCCCCTGGCGGGCGCGCCGCCCAGTTTGAGTACCAATGCCTCAGAATTATCATGGTGAAATATGCCAAGAAAAAGTTACATCAAATCCCTGCAATGATTCGATTTTTAGTACGCATTTTATCATGATTTTTATTAAGTTTTTTAGACT
>ATSW01009694.1:0-10984 GCA_000444245.1 Botryllus schlosseri
TCATTGTATCGCATTTTTTTGTGGTGTATTGAACTGATAAAATTGCTAATAAACCAATGATGATGATGATTGTCCCCCTTTTTTAGGAAATTGAAAATGTCCTCCGAGGACGCCTAAATGTGCTCCTTTACGGCTTTTACAACTCAGATAATGGACAGAGTCGACTGAAAATCGACATAAATAACGTTAAATAGGTTCGAGCGGGTCGTTCGGAAGTCGAATTAAAGTGATGACCTTTTTTTAGTCAACAGACTCAACACTGCACTAGGGTTTACCATATTTTGGAAATCTGAAAAGAGGACACTTTTTCTACATTTTCAAACTTGCAAAACCGGAGAAAATCCTGAAAAAATGGTCCATTTTTCACACTTCGTGGTCGGTTGACATTTTTCTAGATCTTTTAGTAGATATTAGAAAATCAGCTGTTTGTTCAATTTCGGTCAACTAACTATTATCATTTATTCAATATTATTTGATATTGATTTGGTGAAAGTGTCCTTCTTTTCCGATTCCCAAATATAACCCTACTATATAGGAACTCGCGATCTACCTTGGCCCATGTGAGATGATTTCAAAAACTTCCAAGTCGTTCCAACACCTCTCTCTTTTCATTGTATCGCAGTCTTGTGGTGTATTGATTAGATAAATTTGCTAATGATTAACTGAGCTATGATTGAGGGAGGACCCTAATTCCTGTCGATTATACACATCTCTGGTTCGAACAGAGATCAAGTGTTAGACGCGATAAAAAGCGACTCCAATCTAAGCTAACTTAACTTAAACGACATCCTTGCGGTGTTTTTGAATTGATACGATATCAATAATCACTGAGACTACACTGTCGATTCCCACAACAATAACATGCGTGGCAAGAGAGACAATTCCACTGCAACGGGTGTCTGATTTCAATAAGACTACTCCAAGTCGTTTCGACGCCTTTCTATCCTTTCATTGTATCGTAGTCTTGTGGTGTAGGCTACTGTGATGAAAATTGTAGCCATAAATTGAATTGAAAAAATCTGACATACAGCTCTTTATCGTTGATTAGGTTTACTGGAGCTTTCAGAGTCAAGAATTTGACTCAATGATGAGATGTATATCGTGCAACTGCTGTGGGGAGTGTCAGCTGTCTGTGAATATGTAGACGAGCTCTCTGTAATTTCACCTTCGCTACTTGATGCTGGTGCAGGCTTTCTTGCAGCTATGCCTGTCTTTCTAGTTGCCTGATTTTAACTTTCAACGCTGTATTTTTGCCAACAATCTGGGACCATGATGATCATGGTAGAATGCTGTGTCTTGACGTTTGTGGTCATCTGTGAGGAGTCTATTTGCTACATTGTCGAAATCGCGTCTGGGGCTAACCCATCCGATATTGTCATCACCGGTCGAGTTCAATCAGGAGGAAGATACTCTAGTCTAGTTCATACACCGGTCATCATCGTATAACTCGATAAGAGGTACCCCAAAAGTCTTCCAATTATAGTAGAATAATTATACTATTGCAATGAATGTGGTAATGAATGCAATTGCGGAATTGCAAATGAGCTGAGAAATATCGGCGTTTCAGATGGAGGGGCTTCGATTTCGAGATCTCTATATACGTTACTGTCAGTAACCATGAAATTGNAGAGCTTCTTGGAGGTACAGAACTTCAGTATACAAGTAAATGGTATATTCAATATTCATATTGAAATGAAACCCGAATATTTTCGGCTGACACTCGTGAGGGGTAATCGTCAGGAACTAGTAGAGAATAAGAAAGAACATTGTATATCAACAATCGTATCACAAAATATGAAGTCACCAGCATGAAACTTCAAATGAGAGAGCGTTCATTGCACTATTCCCAGGTGATACACGAACTCCTTCTGTTGACAGAGTTTCGGTTGGTTTAATATGAATATACTATTCAATTTTAAACCATGTAATTGTAATTCTGAGAACTGCCACTGGCGATCGACAGCAAAAGTCTCGCAATGCGTACTTGATCGTTCTGCTTCTTACTGACCAGTGACTGAGTCACGAGTCTATTCACATTTCTGATGCGCCGAGTCAAGTCAAGTCAAGTCATTTTTGCAATATGATTCGAGAGTCAAGTCATACTAAAAAGTTGACTCGAGTCATCCCAACACTGCCTTGTATCATTTTATTCGAAAGCAACCCCTTGTGATTTGCTGAGGTTATCAAAGTGGTCATCGGTGGTGCTCAAGTAGTGTTGTAAATTTCTATGCAAGTACAAGTATTAATTTCCGATGAAGTAAAAACTGTAAGGTAGAAGTAGCCTAAGTAGTGCAAGCAGGCAAAATCTACTTGGAAGACTTCGAAAAGTAGAAGTATATACGGTACATTGTTACTGACCACCTCTGGTGATTTGTGATTTACTTTAGTTAACAATTTATTTCAAAAACAGACAGACCGAAGTTTATTTCCAAAATAGGAAATAACTCGGTGAAATGTTGACCAGCGATACGACCATCAGGTCATCAACACCATAAAACACCACAAGATTGCGATGAAAAGTTAGGACGGTGTCGAAACGGCTTGGAGTAGTCTTTGAAATCAGACACCTGAGCCTAGGGTATATAAAGAAGAGGCATGCACACTGGATGCAAGTAATAGATGATCACATAAAAAGGACTGTAAGCGATAAAATGAGGATGCATATATCGGAAGGTTGATAGGCCTACATCAGATCGTGGTCTGGTAATAGCGAGAGCTGACTAGAATTTAATGTGGTCACCACCCAAAAGTCCATGTTTTGATAGCGGATGTGATCGCATAATTGACTCGGAAATCTTCAATGCTACATCTTCAATAAAATCACACACATTTAAACTCCTTTGCAATGTTTCTTGCTAAATCCGTCAGTTGCACTGATTGTAAGTTAGTGATCAGAGCAACGACAATACCATTAGGGGGCTGTGACTCAGATGAGTCAACTGGGCAAATATACAACACACTCGATGCACCAACCGCCCCGCCTGTGTGCAATACTTGAAAATCACGGGTCGAGCCACATCCGATATTATCAATCTTAGGATACACGCCCCAACCCATACCATACCAACTGTCAGGTCTTTTTTCACTTGTTTGTATCTTTGGAGACCACATCATTTCTACGGTTTCCCTTTTAAGGTAACCTTTCACATTTTCAGTTGACTCGCATTGTGAACTGTACAGCATTACATTACCAAATTTGAGTAAATCTGGGATATTGGACACAAAACCTCCACCTGCCCATTTATAAGACAGATCAACGTAGGGTACANTGACAAGCCGTCCTTTCTCGTCTCTGTCATAATGTCGGGATCTGTTATAGATTATTTTTTCAGAGGATTCAGCAAAAGTCGATTTCATCCCTAATTTAAGAAACATGTTCTGCATGTGTTTCACAAAATCCTCTCCCGATGCTGATTCAACCACGGCGCTCACAAGCGTCCATCCGTAGGTCGAGTATAGATATTTTTTGCCGGGTTTGTGAACAAGGGGGTCGTCTTTGAACATAGTAAGGGCTTCAGCGATGTCTTTATAATGCTTCATTGAATAAATTTCCGAAAATTCACGGTCTGTTTTGTTATCCTCGTTTTTAGGGTAATGCCGCAATCCGCTCATGTGTGACAACAACATTTCTGTAGTTATCACGACGTTTTCACCATCAAATTTTTTAATCGGAAAATTTGGCACGTATTTTTGAATTGGCTTAGAAATATCAAGTTTTCCGTCCTCTATTAACTTTCCCACTGCAGTCATAGTTATGCTTTTGCTGATACTTGCGATTCTCATCACCGAATCTGGTTTGCATGGAACATCGTTTTCTATGTCTGAATATCCAAATCCGGCCGTCCATACGTTTTTTCCATTTTTAGAAACACCAACAACCATTCCTGGGCACCCGATCCGAGTCATTTCTTGTTGTATGTAGCCATAGCAACGTTTGCAGGCGTTCTCATATTTCGATTCATTGCCTTCATTTTTCTTCTGTGTCAAACTGCATACGATTGGCACGACGCTAAGCGCTTCTCTCCAATTCCGAAATAACATGGTTGATAAAACAATATTGTTGATATACAATATTATTTAGAATCAATTCTCTACTAGTAGCTGACGATGACCCCTGACGAGTGTCAGCCGAAAATATTCGGATTTATTTCAATATGAATATGAAAACCGGCCTTCTGAGTTAAGATCTCATTTGTGATATGTAGACCGTTTATAATTCCATGTCCTCTTTCTTCAAAACTTGGATTTCTGATTTTTTTTTCTTGTCAAATTTTAACACCTAGTGGACATGATTTATTTTTTGGGTAAGCTGGAAAAAGATATACGTTTGGTATGAAACGGAAATGAATCGGTAGCTTTACACTGTTGAAAAACTTTAAATCGTTAGTAGTCAAGCGGGAGTAACGTCATAAATTTCTACACAAGTAGCCTAAAACTAAAGATNTCAAAGTAAAAAAAGTAAATATTCTACACCTAGTTTTGCCTATAAAACTGAACAGTCTCGAGTATTAGTGGAAGTAGTCTGTAACCAACCACTTGAGTAAGTAGTGCGAGTAGCCATACCTACTNGAGTACTCCGAAAATGAGACACATTTTGCATANAACAGAAAAGAATAGGCAGCATTATACCGTACTTGAAAAACTTTCATCGGCACTCAAGTAGAAGTAACGTCACAAATTTCTACACGNGTACATTTNAAAATTTAGAATAGAAAAGTAAGTATTGTNGACCGTGTTTTGCCTAAAACAGTGAAAACTATCAAGAAGAAGTAGTCTGAAAGCATAACTATGAGAGTAAGGAATACAAGTAGGAAAAAGTTACTCAAGTACTCCAGCAGAATTGATAGAAGTACTTCATTACTGGCCACTTCTGATTGATAGTTATACAATAAAGTGATTTTTGGACAGTACCTTGAATCCAGTTGAAAATAATGAAACTTTGACAAACTTTGACCAACTACAAGTTGAATTGAATTAGATTGACTGCTTTCAAAGATGGCCGGTGGTCACGCCAGTGTTGGCATGACTCGAGTCATGACTTTACTCGAGTCACCTTTTTTGTATGACTTGACTTGACTCGAGTCCCTTTGCTAAAATGACTTGACTTGGCGTATCAGAAATGTGGATTGACTCGTCACTCGGAGCAAAATTCACGAGTCAATTTCAAGTCATCAAGTAATCGGTTTCGATCAAAATCACTGTCTCCATATGTTCGGATTGTTCGCAAAACGCTGGTGTAACCCATGAGAGTGACCAATCATTCAATGATAGCGCGTTTTACTGAGCCTCCACTGTTCTCTCACAAATAAATTGGCCGCAAACTAAGTGATCGAAGCTTACAGCTTACGTTGTCGTAAACTAGTATAGTAAAGTAATTTAATAGCAACATGTCTATTTCTGTTCCTTGTTCTTACCTCAACCAAACCTCTTGTTTTATTGCAATTGAATTCGAATATAGTTTATATAGTCCTGAACCATTGGAGCAGGCTGGNATTCTATCATATCATTTTGTAAATGGGTAATGTATTGCATCTTATCAATTCGTTTCCCAATTCTCTATTTTGGCTGGTAACTATAAACTGAGGCTATGCAATTACTTACGTAGTTTAGCAGTTCAACGTATATGTGACCGATACAGCGCCTTCTTGCGTGTATATTTAACTCTATATTGGTTCATCGGTTCAAAATCAATGACCACTCAATCTGTATATCAGAAAGCTAGCAAAATGCAATGATGTAATCATGCCTCATACTTCGACAAGGCAACTTGACTTGACTCGAGTCTCCTTCGAAAATCGATTGACTTGACTCGAGTCAAAATGTGCAATGACACGGAATGACTCGTGACCCGAAGGTAGTGACTTGATCCCAACGGTCAACACTCGAACACTGGGTCACACAACTTATGATTGCCATAATCAATCAAAGTACTAATTGATAAGGGTATAACGGCGCTTCTACGTTTTACGATCATGCCTTGTTATGATCGTAAAACGAGAAGCGCCGGTATATCTAAGTTACCAATTCCGCCAATATCAACAATTGACAATGATGTCACTAACTACATTCTACCCGAGTTGCACCAATGTTGTTAACAATGTTGATTGTCGACATCGACAGAATAGATACACCCGTTAACTAGTATACTTTTTCAATATACAGGACCACCTCATGAACGTTCAGCACAGTCCTGTTGGCATACTGGTTTATCTCTGTGGGCTCCCGAGAAATTAATGTTGTTTACTTATACAATGGCGTCATCCTACGGGCACCGTAAAATAAAAAGAGAAATCTTAACCTTGCGGGGACCGTCGCTGTTTTCCAGAAACTCCATCGTAGCGTCCTTCGATGTACAGGTTAATATTGTGGACTTTGGACTTCAGTCCACCGTTACAATTGGAATGGCAGGGTTAAAAATAAGGTGTTCTTTACGTCGCAACTTTCGTATCTGTTTCTGTCACGTCTTCTATCCTATAATTACCATCACCCTTCAAATCAATCTCCGCACAGTAAGGGGGTACTGATAGATATTGCTAGCTAACTGACTGACACTTGTAATGAACTATATAATGCCAAAACAACAGTGAAAGAACCTGTATCGTTTTATTATCATGTCTATCGATTCAAGATACCGCAGGAATTGCATTCAGTTAAATGTTTAGTAACTTTATCAGTTACAAAATAAACACTACAAATGCAATAAAGCGCGAAGATTTTGGTAACTACGCCAGCACGTTGTCCTATTCAAATGGGTGATTGTAAATACATCACCCGCTTTTTTACCAGTGAGAACTTTTCGCTGTTCAGCTTTATCCGACCTGAAAGTGGAACGACGAAACAAACAGACGGCGCATGATTTCGAAAACAAAACAGGCATTGATGGAACAGGAAAACAGGAATTGCGACAAAGCATGCTTTTGATTATACTTGATTAATTTTCCTCTGTTTTAATTGACTCTTTCACTGATTTATTGCACCTCTTAGATATTTTCGCCATGAAATACATCAAAAAACTTCCAAAAAAGTTCGGGAAGTGCCATGTAGAGAAATTGTGCGATTCGAATAGAGTAGAAATATAGGCTATCGAAACCAATTTAGTATCAGTTTCGTTTTATTACCATTTTTATCAATTCTAGATACCACAAGAATTGAAATACAGTGAAAGAATAATGGATGGAAGGAGTCGAAACTACTACAGCTGGTTTCGAATTGTCGGAGGTTTATCTAACGTCCTTCTCCCAGACGTTAATATTCCTACGAAAAATACCAGGCTAAGGACAGATACAATAGGAAGAGAATGAAAAGAGCAAGAAAACACCAAGAGCACAGTCAAAATGATAAAAATCGAACATTGAATACATCGGGCATTAAAATTTATCATCAGTCAGTAGGCCAATGTGGATGTTACATTGATAGAATGTACTATGGTTGTTACCGCATCCTCCTATTTGTTCATAATAGTATATCGCACATGTGTTATTTTTCTTCAGCGGATGAAAATAATAGAATCGCTGATTATGATAATATAGTCAATCAATCTCTTACTACGGCCTACAAATATTAGATTAGGCCGGTGTCAAACCGCACGGGTTTACATTACGCATTTCATTTACAGTAACCATCGCTTCGCTTACAAGAAAACAAATATTTAGAGCTAGGATGCCACAGATATTTCAGCGGCACTCACTCGCAAACTTCATTCCATATTTTGTGTCTTCTACCGCGTTGATCTTATTTACATCGCCAAGGCCTGGGTGCCTGATTCCAAAGAGTAATCCAAGTCGTTTCGACACCGTATTATCTTTTCATTATATCGCAGTCTTGTGGTGTTTTGAAATGATAAGATAAATAATAAAATGATTCTGATAAGTTAGCAGCGTTACGTGATAACGCACAGGAACCGATTTCGAGTTTCATGTGAGCTCTGCGCCAACGTAACATGACTAGTAGGGCGTCGCGTGGGAATGTCATTGAATGTGAAAAGTCATTGGATACATACGTCCTCATGTTCTATTTACTTGATCCATAGCAGAATGAGCTAGAAATTTAGCAACATTTGGAGGCCTACGAAACTACCGAAATCGATGAAAACTGAGAAATATGCGTCACACGATTGCATTTATAGGGATTTGAATTATGACTACAGTAGCCTACCCCTATAGTGGTCGCGCCGATAGAGGATAGACTGATCCGATTAGAAGAGCTTTTTCTGTTTTTAAAGGCACAGTAATTCAATGTACAATTGAAAAATATATTCATATTCATTATATTAGTCGTACGGTATTCATTAGTATACTTGCCAAATTGCGGAGTTATTAGAATAAAATATTTAATTTTGTCTGCTATTGCGAGCGCGGTGGGTAGAAGATGGCGGAAGCCCATGCCGCTGTGGCTTTTCAATTCACCGTAACTCCTGATGGTCTACGATTTCACGTAAGTACCGGCAGCCTACTTTCAGTGGTTCAGCTCGTGTAATACATCATACATTTAAATCTAAATAAACCTGTTGAACAAAATATAGTGGTTGTCTGATGAGTGACAAACTATAGGCTTAGCATGGAAATCATGCAAACCTCACATTTCCGATTCTGATAAGACCATTCGGCCCTACTTAGACTCCAGTTGATTGTATCTTGTCCTACACCTCTTTCGTTATCATTTTCATATGTTAATTTTCATCTTATCGCATTCTTGTAGCGTTTTGAAACGTTGAAATCATTAATATACTGAACTGATCTGAGAGCCTTGACTAAATATGAACAGAATATTTTTAATCACTATGGAGATTTTGAATACCAGATGCTATAAATAATAAGATTTCCTTTTTTCAGATATCTAGTGATGCACTACGGGCGATTTATTTGTCTGGCATCCGTTCATGGAGGAAAAGAGCAACTCGGTTCAAGGTAATTTGTACCATATGGCTATTTTGTTGATCGTGTACGGGCTTTGCTGCCATTTTAAGGTTGTTATTAGTTGAATGATATACTCATATTGAAATAAACCCGAATGTTTTCGACTGACACTCGTCAGGGGTTGTCATCAGCAACTAATAGAGAATTGGAAAGAACATTATATATCAACGGTCGTATCATCAAATAGGATCTTTCTAATTCTCTACGAGTTGCTGACGATTACCCCTGAGGAGTGCCAGCTGAAAATGTGCGGGTTTATTTCAATATGTAGGCTATATATTATTCAATTGTATATTGAAGCTCGGTACTTCAAGAACTTATAGTTGTAGTGTGGATAAATATAAGTGAGGAAGCAATCAGTGTATCTTTTTAAGGTGTTTGGACAGCGATTGCTGGAGAGAAATTGCGAAATAACACATCTTGTGTACCCTCTCTGATACTAGACTAGTGCCTCAATTGCTATATGTAATTTTTGTTACAATCCTTATTTGTGTTTCAAACTTGGAACAAATGGATGACCAATCAATATCAAAAAATCAATAACAGAGTCCTCATTTCAACTGAACAAGGCTGTTCTTTTTTAGAATCGTTTCTTGAGTGGCGTGTTCCCGGCAACCTTCACAAGCCTGTTTATTGTGATTGGCCTCGTCGCCTTGGCAACGATTTATGACTTTGACCTCTCATTTGGATACATCGAAAGTCTGGCATTATACATTTCGGATGAGTAAGTAGCAGACAATAGACATGTACCAACTATCAATCTAGTTAGTGGAGGGTGGACTAGGTACTAGTTTAGGAGTAGTGCTAGTTCTAGTTGTAGTTGCGGATTTTGAAAAGTGAGTAGTTTTAGTTCTGCATTAATAAACTTTGTTTTAGAACAACTAGGAATCACGTGTTGTCATTTGGATTGAATCGTGATACCGGTGTTCTGTTCTGTTATGTTCTTGTAGCCATTGCTAGCTCAGAGTCATCACTACTAACAGTCATGTAGACATTTCAAACTTGAAATCCTGTCCTTTTGAAATGCCGTTTTTGTTTCTGATATTTCTTAGCTTATTTGCAAATTAGTAATTCGTATCAGTTGTGTTGAAATTTTCTGATTTTTCGAGGCCGTTTGTTTCAGTTGTAATTGTGAGTAAGTAGTTCTAGTTCCAGTAGTAATTTTGAAAACACAGCAGTTTGCAAAAGTCTGTTAAGTACTAAGCAATATATGCTGTAATACATTTTTCTACATCCCAAACATATCTTTGTGAAGGCTGCACTATTTAGACCCTCTACTCCGTTGCTTCTTCTCTCCTCCATCATCCTCTCTCTCTTCGGATGGCTGGTGGCGGTGCTACTGATCAGATATTCTCTCAAACTGCTTCTATGCTACCAAGGATGGATGTTCGAGGCCCGCGGGCGCGTTTCACTGGGCACCAAAGTTTGGGCAGTACGTTTTTTTTCTATGGAGTTAATTTGAAACTATGTTGACGGTTGCCTGTTCATTGCCTGTCCAGGTCGCCACAAAGGTGTTTTGCGGTAAAGACCCGCTACTCTACAGCTACCAGGCCTCGTTGCCACGTCTCCCAGTTCCGTCAATCAAGGACACCCTACAAAGAGTAAGTGCTTACTAGGGTTGGGCACAATGATTCGAGTACTTGAATCAGAATTAGTATTAATTGTAATACTTGAGTCGGGTTGTGAGAGATTTTCTCGAGTACTGAAATGACACGCCCTTTTCCACTAAGAGTTAATTTATCAACGAGTCAACAAAAAATAGCGGCTCCAGTCATTACAACCCTGCGATCATGACATCGTAATATGTGATAGTCGAATACTTGACTCGAAGCCTAATACTCGGGTCGGAATGGAATCAATCAGGTACTCCAATTTTCTCAGCCATATTGCTTACCATTGACGCCTTCGTAAAACCAACAGTGTTGGGATCAAGTCACTACCTTCGAGTCACGAGTCAATTTGAGTCATTGCACATTTTGACTCGAGTCAAGTCAAGTCAATCGATTTTCGAAGGTGACTCGAGTCAAGTCAAGTCACTCGATTTTTGGAGGTGACTCGAGTCAAGTCGA
>ATSW01009695.1:0-11456 GCA_000444245.1 Botryllus schlosseri
AATCACCCGCGGAAGTAGGCAAACCTACTCGAGTACTCAAAATAACTAGAATTACTCCNTTAAAAACTACGTCTGCTTGNTATTTAATTATATATGNTGTTATTGATGTAGGAATNTGATGGAAAAGCGACACCTCAAGTTGGAATGAAGGTTNTGTCACTTGNAACAAAGGTTGAACGTCCGCGACTGTGTGAACATAAGCCTCGTTGGTCGTCNCAAGGCTACATCACGGGGATTGCGTATAATTGCGAGTCGTCAATGTGTGAATTGGATTTACGATACGCGCGAAATTTATCTTGTGAACAAGGTGTACGACTGTACGAAGTACGTGTACGCGAATCAACGTTTATATGGCAGCGGTCCATCAGAAGAAAAATGCCAGACGCGAGAAAGAAATGCGTGTGGCCGTTCTGTCTTTTGTTCCTCTAATAATCTATATACCTCACAGAAGATGATGCCACTGTCTTTCAGGTTCGAGACTGAAATGAGAGGTTCCACCGAATGCGAACTCACAGTATATGTATTACTCAAAAGCAGCAGTCAAGCACACAACCCAGCGCAGCAGAAATACGATTCACAATCATGGTTCCTCTTTTTCCCGCCGGCGTGCTCTCTTAACCGGAGATCACCCAGCCTCCGGATCCGAGCGGTTACAGTTAATTATATATTTTGTACTTTTAATCGACTACATCTAACTTTTCGATAATAGACACTTACGTGACCTTGACACGAACCAATCAGGTTGCAGCAGAATGTAAACAAAGAACAAGGCCGGGCCAGCTTACTATGAGCTCTTATGGGAAATGGTTGAAAAATGAAGGTTTTAAGCAAATTTACGTTGAATTGGCGATGACTGGCCTTATGTAGCATGCCAGAATAGTATCAAGAATCAGTTTGATATGTTACAACATGACATCCTCTGCTGGGGCGCTGCAAGTAAAAATGCACTCAAACCACTGCAAAAACTACAGCATAGCGTACTCCGTATCATAGCTAAGGCCCCAGAGGGGCCTGGTTGTCCATCCAACAAGTCGCTGCTAAAGAGATTCGGTGTCCTAAAAATAGATGACATGCAGAAACTAGAAATCGCCAAGTTTATGTATCAGTTCCACTGCGGTCATTGTCCCGAATATTTCAATGACTTCTTTACCTCGGAATCAAAGCGCACAAGTACAACACACGCGCGTCCACGTCGTCCAAATATCAATATCAATAGCTAGGGCCCCAAAGGGGCCTGGCTGCCCATCCAATAAGTCGCTGCTGAAGAGACTCGGCGTCCTAAACATAGAAGATATGCGGAAACTAGAAATCGCCAAGTTTATGTATCAGTTTCACTGCGGTCGTTGCCCCGAATATTTCAATGACTTCTTTACCTCTGAATCAAAAGCGCACAGGTAGCCTACAACACACGCGCGTCCACGTCGTCCAAATATCATATGATCGACCGAAAAGATCATCGCTCTATCAAATATGCCGGACCTGATGTGTGGAACAGTATCCCGCCGGCCATCCGACAGTCGACGAGCATGTCCACATTCAAGTCGAAATACAAGCAATTACTACTAAATAAATACAGTCCATCCTCAAGATTACCGGACCACGACTGACCTATCGATCTCGCTTCCCATGACATGCCACCCTATTTATTGTCGCTTCCTTTTTCTATACTATCTTCTTTACTTTCATTCAGTGTGCATGCCTCCTCTTTACATCGCCTAGGCCAAGGTGGCTGTCCGATTCCATAGACAACTCCTAGTCGCTTCGACATCTTCCTTTCTTTTCATTGTATCGCATTTTTTGTGGTGTAGGGGAGACCGGGGACAATTGTAACACTTTTCGTATTTCCCAACATTACGTGTTCTTCTCGTGGAAATTTCACTTCCAAAGTTTTATATAAAGAAGCCAACAACTCGATAGTTGATATGAAAACTAAATTGGAACTCAATCAAAAATCAATCATGGAAATTTTGGGTCGCAAAAATCGCTGCTCAAATGTTACAATCGCCCCGTACCCAGGGGCAATTGTACCACCCTTGCGGGGCAATTGTAACAGTGTTATTTATAACTAAACACAAACTGAATGAACAACGAAAACGGAAGCACAAATTTTAATATTGCATGAAACCAAAGGAAGAGACGTTTGAACGCTTCCAGGCTACGCCCCATCGTATTTATGGCATCTGAATGCAATATCACCCTTCGTGTCTTGTTCAAGCTTAAAGTGCACAAGAGGCACATTCATTCCATCATCTCCCTACACATATTCGGCCTCTTCTACCAAGGTTCTGTTGTTCAGCGGGCATAATGGGTTGGTCATTCGGTCACCTGCGAAGGTGCGAAACCGACCTGGCTAACATATCTTGGTTGAATGGGCCGATGATAGTATAGTAAAACGAGGACGCAACATTGTGTGGCGTCAAAGCTATAATGACATTTATCTGTGCTGTAGAAAATTAACATAAATTGTTCACATCAAATATCAAAATGTAAGTGGACCATGATCAAAGTCAGAGGACGAGAATTAAGACATGACTATTGAAGTTCGACACACCAAAAGTCGATCAACATGACAAAGGGTGGTTGAATCACGAAAGTAACCGAACCGTCAGATTCACATCACCACTATTGTGTGGCCGTTTCGACAGATGATCATGTTAGAATTGGTATCGCAAGGCCGTATCTGTTCTGGTGAACTTCTGGCTGTTGCAAGATTATTCTGCAGTAGATGAATGGTAATACCAACATATGAACAAAGACATTCAGAATTGATAACATATTGTAACGGGGCAAAAGTAACAGAGTGTTACGATTGCCCCTGACACGCTCGACCATGATTAGTGTCTCAGTATGGTACCTTCCCGGCGATGCAAGTCCTATTCTTTCCATCACCACGGTAGACTATAGTAACATTGTTCCAGCTACACATATTACGTTGTAACTACTTGAGTTACTATTCGTCCAGACAAATTATTCCAGACCAGAAAAACTTTACTCAAGGGTCAAAAATTTCGTTTTTTGCAAATTATTCCGGGGTTTCGCATCGTAGCTCAACGTAACTCCAGGTATAATAGGAGAGATAACTACTGCATGCGCACTTAAAATATCAAGCTGATTTCTCCATCCTACTAGCGGTGAGGACGATTGTTACATTTGCCCCTAGTTACATTTGTCCCCGGTCTCCCCTATTGAACTGATAAAATTGCTAATAAACCAATGATGATGATGATATCATATGATCGACCGACAAGATCATCGCTCTATCAAATATGCCGGACCTGATGTGTGGAACAGTATCCCGCCGGCCATCCGACAGTCGACGAGCATGTCCACATTCAAGTCGAAATACAAGCAATTACTGCTAAATGAATACTAGTCCATCCTCAAGATTACCAGACCACGACCTGACCTATCGATCTCGCCTTCCATGACATGCCACCCCATTTCTTGTCGCTTGCTTTTTTCTATGCTATCTTATTTACTTTTCATTCAGTGTGCATGCCTCCTCTTTACATCGCCTAGGGCCTAGGTCAAGGTGGTCGCCTGACTCCACAGACTACTCCAAGTCGCTTCGTCACCTTCCAATCTTTTCATTGTATCGAACTTTTGCGATGTATTGAACTGATAAAAATTGCTAATAAACCAATGATGATGTATTATAGCGGTGGTCTCCTCACAGCGGTCTCCTCACAGCGAGAGAGATACAGATTCTTTTTCGCCTTCACCATTGAGACGCTTTGACGACTGAGATGCGATACGACCGCACGGTCACTTAGTCTGCAACCCCGATTTTCTCCTCCATGCTATCCGTGGATGCTGAGCGCCAAGCACGATAGCTGCGGATACCAGTCATAAATAAATTCTTATGGGTCGTCAAAACCTGGATAACGCACTGACAGTGCACAAATCTGGGGTTTGTGTTAGTACATCCCACGCAGGAGATATGTATAGGCTATTTTCAACGGCATATGGATCTGGCGACCCTGAGATGAATATGACAGCTTAGCAATAGAACAGTGATTCTATGCCTTTTTATAGCCCAGTGCCCCCTTTCAGAAATGTGACGATATATAGCACCCTTCCTCGTATTACAAGGCCCGTAGTTAATATGACGATTGTCGATACGGATAGGCTGTAGGGTAGGCCTACCACCTACTACATTAACGCTTTGCACAACTATAGGATGCGTAGGGATGGTGTGAACGTGAGGTTCACGTTCGGGTTCTGTGTGTGAACTAGAGATATTTAAAACTAGATATCATTGGTGTGAACCTTAGAAATTTAGAGGTTCACGCGTTCACAAACGAACCTCGGTAGGTTCTGCACTGTGAACCTTTTTCATATATTACAATTTTCACTTCATTATAACATCTTTGGTTGAAAGTTATTGCATGTCAACTGCGAGCCACTCTATGCGTGGCGCTGGCAGCATAAAAAAAATCAACACTGAACGACCATGCACCTTGAAAATCTCAAAAATTCTACTTTCTTAATTACAAATGTTTGCTCGAAATATCCAGCTTTCCATTTGTGAATATTTAGTGACTCTCTGATGTGAGCTTGACCCGCAATCACACGAGATCAAGAGGGAAATACGCTACATGTAGGTACTCAATTTAGCCAGGGATATCTCTGACTTAGCGAATGATGCTTATTCAACCAATCAATGAAACTGATATCGTTGTCAGATGCAAAAAAATGTAGCTGCCGTACGGGGTCAATCTTGATTTCATGTGTTTATTGTAACATAAAAAAATCCGTGCGATTGGGGCGTTGGCTACTGCTGTATAAATTTTTAATGAAGTAATATCGGTTGCAAGTATAGAAACCCGTTTTACACTCCGCTCAATATCAAGCAATTTCAAGCAATAGCAATACTCAGGCGCCGAATACATTGTACGGTGTGGCCTAGACCGTTGAGGCGTATATTTCCTCGCAAGTCCTCGTCGAAATTGTTGGCAAAGCGACGTAAGATATGGATTTCATGGGACTATTATATCATTTGATTGCTCCAGTTGATACATTTGGCGTCGTTTAAAACGTCAATATGTATAGGCTACTTCAGCGTTGTGGCATTATGTGGTCAAAAATATAAGCTATCACTTTACTGAAATGCAGGGCTGGAATCAGCAATATGGCGTCACATGACGTCATGGGGTTCACGTTTGCGTTCACACAGAACCTTTCAAAAAGCTTCACGCTCACACGAACCTGAACCTTTCAGAGGTTCACACCATCCCTAATTTTCCAATGTCGATTTCGCAGTCTCGGTCGCAGTCACAGTCTCCAGTTTCGAGGCCAAAATCTACTATGTCGTTCCGAGACCGAGATTCCGAGGCTTCTTTCGTCTTAGTTCTTCAAATACCATTCAAAATGATGCGTTGGATTCAATACGGCCCAATCTATAAGATAACAACGGCGTATGTGTCTAAACCCGCTGACCTTTCCGGTTAGGCTATACAGTATACTATACACCTTATCTCGAGTTATAGTCACATCTGCAGATTGTTAGTTAGGTCAAGTGCGAACATGAATCGTGTTGAATTTTTGCTCCGTACGCCGTTTATGCAATTTCCTTTAGTTTACAGCAGGAGTGTCAAACTCAACTTACCACGCCATGACGCACCAAGACATTTGAAGTTATAGGCCATGTAACATGCGACTCCGGGAAGTGTGCCAGAACGATCGGCAGAGAGAAGACCTTGGCCGAAAAGGACTGCCCAGTGCCCATGTGCTAACCGGAAACTTCGATGTATATACAATACATATATATTTGTTTAATTGTCCATAGGTGCCTAAATGGCTGGCGCCGAATGTTCCTGTCCTGGCAATATGAGCCCTACAAGACAAATGCCATCTCGAGGGAACATTATTTGCAAGCAAAAAACACCTATTTGGAATCGTGTACGTCTTTTAGTACGGTTGGGCGATATCAATATCTTTTGACATAGCAGATAGAAGGTCACGAAATAGCATCATGTAACGAAGTCATTATACCAATGTAGAGTTACCATATTTTGGAGTCGGGAAAGGAGGACACTTTTTCAAAATTTTGAAACCCAGAATTCCGGAGAAAAATCTAGAGAAAATGGTAAATTTTTCTCACTTCGTGGAAAAGGTAGGACCCTAAATAATAATTAAACATATTCGGGGGTACCGGTAAATCTAAATCCGTGAGCAAAGAGAGGATAAAAACTGATAGCAATATATCTCCAATTCCCGATCAAATTGACCTATTCAATCATGAATTATAGAAAGCTTGTCGCGCGTTTAGCTGGAACAAGCTCACTCACTAAACGGACACCCAATATAGATGATAAGTATCGGCATAAAGCGTATAGCCTGAGGGGGGTATGGGAGGCTAAGGCCTCCAGACGTTCGGTTTATCACCCCCGGTTCATCAACGTTTTTTGTGAGTGGGGGGAGGGCGGGCTGACGAAGTGCTGTTACGGTCCTGCAGGTATGAACTACTATACTTCGTATTTTCTTCCGAATAATTTAAAATACGTACGGAAACAGCTAATTCATGAGTCTTTCTTAAGATTCCATCTTGTCTAAGTGACTTCTTGGCTTTAGCGATATTCCGAACAATTTTGAACATATGCCTCTGTAATGTTATTGCCTCGAAATACGGATTGCTGGGCTTGACACTACCAACGTTTTTTCATAAGATTAGGTGGACCTGGTGGATAGATATTTTTGAAACTCCAGGTGAAACTGTCAAGTTTTAAAATTTAAATCCCTGCGAAAGCAAATCCATCTCATGCAGAGTAGAAAATACAGTTTTCGTCGTTAATTTTCCTTTCCTTTTCGCGATCTGTTCAAGACAGTCATGGTAAGTCGGGATGGCAACACTCAAAGAATTAGTCACCAATAAGCAAATAGAGATGGTGTGACGAAAGAGCTAAGTAGCTAAATTAATATGTAACAGTACCATATCAGTAATGTTCCCACTAATTTTTCACGAGTCTGCGCGCACTAACCAACTCACTGCGCTGTCCATTGGACAACAGTGCGTAACGACTAAAAAAAGGGTCATCAGTTCGGTCTTGTGAGCGGCACACGTTTTTTTCTGTGCGTGACGACTTGTTGAGAACCCCTGCCTTATTCGGTCCCCGCTGGCTAAAAATAAGAGAGAAAAAAGAGAAACACTGCTTTAGCTATACGCCGACTTGGACAACTAGTACATTTTCAGCGTGCCAAGGCAGACTAAAATTAGAATTAGAGCCCCACAGCTTTTTTGAAATTGAATTAGAATTAGAATTAGGAGCTTCACAGCTTTTTCCAAATTAGATTAGAATTAGAATTAGAATTACTGAATTCGCAAAAACTTGGAAATTGAATGAAATTATGATTGATAAATAAATACAGCTAAAATCAAGTTCATTTCAAATCACAGTGCATTCACATAACCAAGAGAATGGTGAGCGTCTGCACATCAAGCTTGGCTCGTTTTGCACGATACCAGGGGTCACTAACACGCGGCTCGCGAGGTCACATTTTGCGACGATCTGATTTGTGATTTCGGAAGAATGCGAAATAAAGTATTTACACATGCTGAAGCAATCATCCTCTTTTTCTGGTGCAGCTGAGGCGGGAATATCTAGAGCTTCTATCCTCGAAAGAAGTTCTACAAATCCCTGAGTTGAGGGCATGAAAGTGAATAAGCCTGTGTTAGCTATCTCCTTTTCTTTGCTGTCGTTATGTTTGTGATCGAAACTAGCATGTTGCTCGCAGACTACTAGCTATTATGCCAGCATAGCTATTATTCGTCACAAAAACTACTATGACTGTATACGGTGTAAGCAATGCGATGACAGCTTGGCACTGAATTTCCCTGCGTGAGAGGGATATTCTCGCTACAAAATGCGTAGGAAAAAGAGGCATTTTCAGGAAAATTGTATATTAGATTAAAATTAAAATTAGAGCACAGGAACATTTCACAAATTAGACTAGAATTAGAACTAGAGCAGGGGTTCTCGAACTGGGGGGCGCGGGAGGCTCTCAGGGGGGGGCGCGAGAAATTTTTGTCAATTTTGTCAATGTCTGTATAAATTGTGACTAAACATGTGTTTCATAGCCATTCTGAAGATACGATTATTGAAGATTAAACTTAATTCGTATTCTAGAAAACTTGCCAAACTCAAACTACAGCAGTCGCGCTGAACGGAGTATAGGCTGACTTCAACTTCATTTGAGCAAATTTTTGATATTCTTTGAAGATTTAGTGAAATTCCTACGTGCAAGTCATTCATTACTTTATAGCTTTGGCAGTAGCCTAAATCTCTGTGCGCTAGGTAGCTGTTGTTGATAGCTGGCGAACTGCACTGCCCAAGACAGACTTAGATGCAATATAGGTTGCCCGGTTTCGCCCTCAATTTGGCTATAAATCAACACAATTTAATTCATTTCCAAACCTGATCAAATTTAGCATGGCAGGACAGAACGACGCCGTGCTCTTTGTAGTCACTACCAGCATCAGGATTATTCTCAGTGCAACCTACCTTGAAATTAATTGATGTCCTTTTCAATGTTTTTTTTTGTTATTTTCAAACAAGTTTGGGGAGGTTTGTCAGCAATGTAAAAGACTAAACAACTGGAATGCGGATTCAAAACTGGCGTAAGATATACCTTATGTATTCTATTAGATCAGGGGTGGGCAGCCCGTACGGCCGCACACGGCCGTAGAAGGGAATTTGTGCGACCGTCGACGCCTAATTCAATTGGTATGTGTTGGCAGCCGTAGACATGCAAATTGCAATTACGAATTCACTCTCGAATTTTCGAGAGATTTTATTTAATCTTGAAATTTTCTTCGTGCTCCACGCAATTCAACAAGACTTCATTTTTCGATTTTAATGCAGTAGCGCCCTTTTTAATTGGAGCAGGAATGGGAATCCTCAAGAAATAACAATTCATTCGCGGCTCTGAAAAATTTTCGCGCTTGGCGCAACAATATCCACTCCCAGCAACTATTCATAACATTGCCATCGCGATTTCCTGTGAAAAGTAGAATAGTCCGGAGTTCACCGGGAATGGATATGAACAGTTTACGATAGGTATTTTGCGTCCAGATCGTTCATTGCGGCTATGCCCTGGAATGCGGCCTCAGGCTACATAAGTAATCGAAATGCGGCCATGATTAGCAGGAAGGTTCCCCACCTCGATATTAGATGATGTGCTCTTTTTGACATGACGATAAATGTAAGGGGGGTCAGGGGGGCGCGATTTTTTTGACCATCGCCAAGGGGGGGCGCGTGTCAAAAAAGGTTGAGAACCGCTGAACTAGAGCATAAGGACATTTCACAAATTAGATTAGAATTAGATTACTGGAATTTCGCTATAATTTAGTGAAATTAGACAACTAAAATTATCTAGTTGTCCAAGTCTGGCTATACGTAGCTAATGGCAATATGTTTCGTTCGAGGTTTCTGAATAAGAAACTGCATCTCGATTGTACCCAAACAATGTTGGTAGGTCCGTGAATGGGCCTCACGCACCTTTTTTACCTCTTGTTGTTTCGCGGGCCATATTACCAGTCGATTTTGCAATCTGAGCTGTAGGTAGGCTATCACTGTCTTTGCCGTAATCTTAGTTATATTAGATTAGGGTTACCGTATTACTGTGACCCAAATTATGGGCACTCTTTAGCGCCCACTAGTGGATTTCAAAATGAGTTATGAGCACATTGTCTGTCAATATGACGTCACACTANCAAAGCTTTNCTCATAGANCAGAGGTGGTCACGATCAGGTTCAGGANTATGTGGCTANGTGTTGTGTAACCGGGACCGNAACCACATTTTTCAGCCCCTTTCCGCCCAAATAAACAATGATTCTGAGTCTACCATGGTAATCGATGCAACTTTTGTGGGGGCTTGCTATGTGAATCTGGTTTCTATATGCATCTTGTCGNTAAATTTTTTGAATGAATTCGGTAAATANTATTGGTTTTTCCATATATTACTATATAGTTAGTAAGTTACTACTATCCGCCCACATGATCAGAGTTAGCNGTAGAGCTGGTGGGGGATGATGAGTTCGANAATACANGGAGCAAAATTGTACATTGANAGGTCATNTTCATGACCCCCCGACAAGATTGTTTATCAACCTTACGCTGGTGCGCACCATGGAGCTGGAGTGGAACACCCCACATCCACTGGTTTCCAACCTTTTATGATCGCGACTCCATCTCCAATTTGAAAATGTTCCGTGGCCGACATCAAGATTCGACGAGCTGATTACTAAAAGAAGTCAGCACCTTTGCTCAGACTTACTCACGGGCTATTTTGGAAGCTGATTACGTTCAACATNTTCGCGAACCCCAGAATAAAGGCAATCGACCCCCACGTTTGGAACCACTATCTTTGAATAAAGCATTTAAACGGCCTCAACGATCTCTAGTAAATGAAGGTTGTTTTTATTTTTATTTTATTGCAGTTTTTGCGAGGGTGATAGTACCGATAATAATATCAATAAATGTGATAGTAAATCGCGCGGGGCGCGAAGAAAAATATCACGTAGCATAAATATTCTCAAAAATAATGTTTTTACGTTGATTTACGAAAAAATGATGAGCCTTCGTCAAACCTTCAAAATTCCGGATATTTGGCCTATTTTAGAAATTCCTCCCGGACGCAAGTTCGAACAGTGAAATTCCGGAGAGAGAAAGATATTTTAGATAGAATCTTGCAAATTCTCAATTTGATATGATACGGAGTCACCTTAGCAGCTTAGCTTAAGAGACCGCGCTGGTGATCACTTTCATCGTGTTTCGAAACATCACCGGGTGGCGACAAGACAAAAAGGCGTTGCGACATTGCGAGGATTAGTCATAAATCATAGCCATCCCGACACGACAATAGTTTTTTGAAAAATATGCACCAAGACTATAGACAAAAAATCGCGTGAATAGATACCAAATAATGTGTCAATAATTCCTAATTCCCTGCAGCGACTCCAGGCAGGCTAATGACTTAATAACGCCAGGTAGGCCTAAAGCAGGAGCGGGCAATTTCTCCTGTCGGCAGGCCGGATATGGGATACGCGATGGCAAGGTTCACTAAGCAGTCAAACATGACCGATTCTATGTTAGAGCGGGTACTTCGGGAGTGGATAAAAACGTCCGCTATTATTAGGGCTACCATACGTCCTCTTTTAAGAGGATATGTCCTCTTTTTTGAAAGTGTCCTCGGAGGACGGCCTTTTGTCCTCTTTTTTGAAAATTTAGGTTACATTTAAAGCAAAATGCGAGTAATATGCCGTAAATTAGCACAGAACTGGTGCTCCGGCGGGTATTTCCGGAGTGAAAAACGGTGATTTGAGCTCTGAGCGGAAAGATGACCTTTTTTTTAGTCAACCGACCACAAAAGTGGGAAAAATTCACTGATTTTTGAGAATTCTTCTCCGGTTTTGCAAGTCTCAAATTTCTGAAAAAGTGTCCTCTTTTTAGATTTC
>ATSW01009696.1:0-11880 GCA_000444245.1 Botryllus schlosseri
GAAGCATTTTACGTGATTCAGAATCGAATCACTCAGGTACTCGAATCATTGTGCCCAGCCCTAGTTATAATCAATTGACACAATAGCGTTTAACCATATCCGTATCCAGATCATAGAAATTTGGCTATGTTTGGTATTACGCATTGACGCATATCACAATAGGACGCCAGGAGTGAACTGAATCCGAATGCAAAACCATTCAGTAATATCCCTGACTTTGAATACAATTTTTTAAATTGTAGGCGATCACCTACTTTGAATACGATAATTTAAATTGTTGGATGTGTGCTTTGTGTTGAACGACCCTGCTTAGCTCGTATATTGGCGACAAGTGCAACAGACCATAGAGAATGTCAAACTTCGGGTAATTTTTATGATCTTCATAAAATACCGTAGCTATCAGTGGCTGATTGAGAAGACGAGAGACTGTCAGATCGATCAAATGCCATGGTAAGTCATCCTGATCAAAGTGCCTACTCTGGCAATGTGCAAATATGCAATTGTGCATGCACGGCGAACGTAACCGCGAAGCTTATGCGTGGCTGGTAGCTGGTAGCGCTTTCTTTTTGGCATTGTATTCTTCAGTTCTATATGTGTGTATATGTGTAGGCAGGCAACCCGCACGACAAGTTCGCCATGAGACGGCACAGAGAGAATATTTTATGAAAATAGTGCCGCCATTTAATCAAACAGTGATACAGCGCTGCTCGGTAATATTTGTGTACACACACGGTATGGAGGAATTTCGTCTGCTTCTGTATTGTTGTCCAATACGCTTTGGCATGCGGTCGCCGCCGTTTGCCGCATAAAACAAACCAGGATACGTTGCGTAGCGGACCACCCACTGCTACATTGTAGCGTTCCCATTTGGATTATGGAGTATTGACGACCGTGTTCGCCGCAAGTCGACGAAGAATATCGTTTGGTTTCTAGTCGCGGAAATCCTACACTTCTCGCAAGTTACTCGATTGCTATCGTAGAATCTGCTATGAAACACAAGTCGCGGAATCTTGATCATAAGTCGATTTGCATCGTCACAAAGTATAAATGACTACGTGACAAGCGGCACAATTCGTAATTAGATGATAATTGTGTTAACTTCTACGCAGATAAGCACAGAAGTACTTAAAGTGCTGGCGTTAAAAGGAGAAATTGGTATTGCAACGTGAAAACAAATTGGATTTGCGTGAAGAAAGCTGAATTCAAGAAAATCAGTGTCCTCTCACTTAGAGTACCCATTTCTCCTTAGCAAATACCAAATCCCCGATAAAGAGAATGCTGTGTTTCTAAAAGAGCTCCGAAGTATCTAAATATAGCGTTTACCCATGACACCTTATATTTGGATCGGGAGTTCGAGGTATTTTACAGAAAAATTAAAATTTCTTGCTCATCAAAGGCTCACTGGTAGATAGCACGGGGTACTCAGCAAGTTATAGTGGTATGCCTCGTTGGTAGTTTGGAGTGACGTAAGATCCGGCTTGTGTGGCGATGTTTCCGTAGATTATACGTTTGCAAATCGATGCAATCAAGTATTACGACCGTAAAGATATCTGATATATTCAACTAAGTATACACTCAATCGTAACTTAATTTTTCCATTTACTTTCCGAAAGTATGCCCAGAAGTAGACGTATAATACATGTGTAGACTCTAGAGTGCAGGAGCAGCGCACGCTAGAGTCCGCCACCCTAGAATATTCTCGTGATGTAAATTTACGCACGAATAGTGTATTATATGGCACTGTGGTTCCCATAGGGGGCGATATGGTCCCTGGGCACGCTTTTGAGAGGCAGGGAGCTAAAATAACGAATGGAGCGATTGTGGGGCGAAAATGTTACAACTTTCAGTAAATTTTAATTATAGAAAAGCGATACAATGCTTGACTCGTTCTAGCACGGGAAAGGCGAAGAGGAAGTTTGGGAACTATTGATCGAGCAGATTTCGTGCAAAATAAAATGGTCAAAGAGTGAAACGCCTATACTATATTCTCGTTGTAATTCATCACAGTCGAATAGTCCACCCCTTTCGAAAACCTAGGTCAATATGCATAAGCCGGGAAGTCCGAAAAAATACTCCTAATTCAATACGTCGTCGTCCAAAGTTATATATTGCAGGGAAGCAAGGGTACCATTGGTATATCAGTATTACCTATTGTTGTTATAGGTCCTACCCTATATTATGTATACTTCATCAACAACATACCTTTCCGGAACCCGCAGCCCCCCTCCAAATACATCGTCATCACGGCGGTTATTCGTTCCATTGTTATGATCGGAAAATTTAATATCTCCCATTTCCACTTGGCCTCAGTCGCGAGTGCAATATTTCATTAATAAGTATATTCAAGTTAATCTGAAATTACAAATTCGGTCATCACCTGATTACAGACCGCGACAAGTGCCTCTTTTCCTGTCAAGACAAACATAACAGTTTCGAATACACTCGACATAACGCCCTGAACACTTGAATACGCACGAGACCAGGCTAAATATTTACCGACTATGGAGGGATTGTTTTCAATACGCTTGACGGAAAGTTTCTCCGCGCGCCTTTTCTGTCCATGAACGTGATGGATAGTGAGGCAACGAAGCATACGTAAGCTACACACACCCGGCTGGAGTTTCCACAAAAGCCAAAGGCTACTCGCGTGTATACAGATGTGGGCTTGAGGACATATCTGACTGAACTTAAGCGTGGAGTGTCGCTTTAGCTAATATTTAACCAGTACAGCTAAACGTAAGATCTGCCTCCATAAGCAAGGCCGCCAAAAACGCTAGCTTTACTTTCTTATGAAATTGCAGCTTGCGATGTCATTAAATCACTATTTTGATTCCTATCCAGCTTGTTGGTCGCATCAAAAACGCTGCGAAACAAATGAATTACGCATCGCTTCCTCAATCCCTTTCACCTCATTTCCTCATACGAGGCGAACGTGATGCACCGCGGCGACGGTAACACAAGGTACTGCTCGAATGACCGATTGTGTTGATTCTAATTCTGGAAACTATTTACGACAAACATCGTCTCACCAATCTCGGAGTGCAGAGCTGCTCAAATCGTACTTCCAGATAGTAGTGGAAATCTACCGGATGTTATTTTCGTTCTGAATTGGGTTGACTTGTGCGCGTAAGGATGGAATGCATATGCTGACTATATAGTTGAACAACATTTGAAATATAACGACATCATCTACAAGTTTATGCGACGTTTTCATGAACTTTCCGCATTTGTATGTGAAATATACCGTAATCTGGTGTTAGATTGGGTCAAATGTAACTATCAAAGTATGATCGCATGAAGACATAGCCGCCTGTGAAAATGTGATTTGTCGCGCATTCTTTCATGCGATATGTATATTGGAATAAAACTTTTTATCACTATTCTATCTAGCAGCAGGATTATCAGATATCGGCCTTATAATAAGTCATGCATGATAGGTCCAGCAAGATCTTTACGATGATCTCACGGTTCTCAATTTTAATTCAAACTGAAGAAGCATGATTTCAAATTTAAAAAAACACGCATGATATCAAATAGAGCGATTTGGGAAAATGAAGCCGTAATCAAAGTTTGACCGAATTTTAAGTTTGCTATATTCTGCTCAATCTCTTGTCTCGCATTATCGTACGGTTTCCTTCAGTACGACAGAAAGGTTATTCCTGATGGTGGTATAGAATAGGAACGTTTTAACATCAATAGTTTTTATATTTTACAAGTTACGTTCATTGGCGCACGTATATGATGTTCGTGCATCCAACATCGCCTGGATTCGGGTGGGACAAGAAACTAACTAGTGCCAATTGCCAAACATTCTTTACACGTGCGCGTTGATTTCATTTTTATGCTATGATCTGCCTGAACTCACATTTGTCTGCTGTCGGGAACGTAACAGGGACGGTTTGGGAATTTTAAATACCTATGAAAGGTTTTGTCAACACGGCAACTGCAGGCACGAACGAACCGTCGATGAGAATGGTGTGTTAAGCCAGGTATATCTAGGACTAGTTGTAGATCTAGTTCTAGATATTCCTGGTTAGGCCCACGGTTTAGATACTGCAAGTTACGTATGCCCCATCCCAATCCACGGGGATAACCGAAAATACGCCAAAAGAGTTTTCCCTTCACTGAGCTATAGGATTTCAGTCATTGTGAAGTCATGTATATCCAGACGATTAAGGAATACCCGCTGAGAACAATCTATGGTTGCCTTATTGTGACGCGTGAAACAGGGTTACCTTATTTTGAGATCCGAAAAAGAGGACCCTTCGTACAAGTTACAGAATATATTTTACCGGACGGGTAAACGTGCAATTTACGATATTTTACAAGAAATATTTTCGGGTTGACATGGAGAACGTATGGCGACCCAACTCTACGTAAAATCCCTCGAAATGTCGTTGCAGAGCTTAACTACTGCAAGGGCTCTACGTCAAACATTTGGTTTGTTTACATTTCGTTCGTGCAGAATATGAACTACATAGCCTACCACATCCTTGTAGTATATGGTATTTCGGTGATCTTGAACGCGATAGGTCACTTTTTCGTACAGTAGCAGTCGGGGCATTTCAAGTATGCGTGCCGGTGAACTATTGAATTCTAAGTAAGATATCGTAGATGAAACGAATTAAAAACTGGTGTTCCGCTACAACGATTATCGTTACGTCACAAGATTTTCAGCTGCTTATGGCATATATTCTTTACGGACATGACGCTATATAGAATGATTACCCAGCTAGACTGATAAAATGCTCAAAGCTCATCACCGGATTAGCTAATCAAACGTGTTAAGCAGTCCCTGTGAAAGTTACCATGACGTATCGTGTCACATAGTGACGCAATATCCCCCATATCTGATTTTATAGTGACTTTGCGCCTTAACTATGATGTGATCTCAAATTAAAGTTGCAAGTGTGAAAACATTGTATGCAGCAGCCATTTTCCAACTGCGAATGCCAGATTTTAACAAGTTGCACCATTCGACCCCATCTCGATGGTATCGAGGTCACTAATACTTTGTTGTTGTTTTGATTGATACGTTTCGTCATCGTCATTACCAATTTTTAACGAGGTTGTAGTTGTTTGGTATTTATGCTGTTTCGACTACTATCCACACGCTCATTCACACCAGGTTGCCATTAGTCCTGGTTATTATTTCTGCCGACTATTATACCACGGCCCACTCGCATACGCCTTAACCCTGGTCGAACTTTCTGGCACCCATTTCTTCACTGACGCACTTTCCCAATACAATCAAGCAGCCAAGTATAGAAGGAATTTTAGATAGTTGTCAGCGATCTATATTGTACATCTCACAGCACACGGGCGTCGTCATATCGCAATTGTAAAAAAAGTAAATATCATTCCCATATACACTGTACAACTTCGCGCGAACTTTTATCGGATCGTCTGCGCGTCCCAGAACGAAGGCGGCGGTGTCAGCGGATATTCTCTCGTAACGGTGCGGTCCGACTTCATGCCCTCGCAGTCGTCTGCCCACGCTTCCGGGACCGGCAAGACGCGCTTGACGATGTTTTCTTTCTCAGGAAGTATTTTGTGTCTGGGCTTCAAGATGCAGTGGTAGTATCCGAGCATGATGACAATAGTTACCAGGAGGATGAAGAAAAGGAACCCGCCCACGGATGAAGCGATTATTAATGTTAGTCCGGAGTCTCCGTCCGCAACCGGTTTTGGTTCGACGTTAACCGGAGGGTCGGTCGTCGGAGTCACCACTGAAACGGGATTGATCAGGTCAGATTACGACGCATAAAGTGGCGGAGTGAGACCGCTTTTGATTGAGAGGCTTTGGCACTGAGGCGGCCAGAGAGGTGATGAGAAACGAAGTACTTTTACTATTGCGAAGTACTCAAGACAGTGTTTCCTACTTCCGCAACTTACTAAAGTCGTAATGCTTTTAGACTTATTCCACTTGTACTAGTACAGTTTATCAGTACCAGTACAGTTTAGTATAAGTACAGTTTATTAAGACATTTTAGACATTGGACTTTGATAACTAGAAGGTAGTTATATGATGAGTTTGCATCACTTTTATTATGGTGAAATTGTCATGAAAACAGCGTGAAATGGCCTCAAACTCTATATATTTTCGAACATTGTACCTATTTATATTAAAACTTCGTAGTGTCATTATTTCATTTCTACTGGTCTTAATTTTTTTTTCGTCATTTCTGAGCCTCGTTTCACTCTTCACGCTCATGGAAGGATTATTAACAACTCATGCCAGTCAGTTTGATTGATGGGAACCGTTTACTCAATATCAGTGGTTTCCAACCTTTCGTAGTCCCAGACCCCTGTCATAGAATTACCAAGCTTACGGGGCCCCATCATAAGACAGGGGTCACATTTATGGCAGCTTCGCTATTGTACCGCTCGATTGAGAGTGATCCATCGTTATTCACGCCAGTTTGGCGATGAATCCGCGTCTGTGCAACAAAGCCACTAGGTGACCTCACACGCGCGTCAAATTATTACGTTTTGATGATCAGTATCTGAGTAATCTACTCTTTATTACAATTAGTTGAGTTTATAAGATCATATAAAAGTTAATCATCTCACCGGTGACCAATTGCTCGTTCGATAACCTCTGCACTTCAATTCGAAACGGCCCGCTCACGGTGATTTCAATGATATTTGACTCCGAAACGTTATTATTACTGGCTTCCGGTTCGCCCTCTTCGTCTTCCGCAGAACGTTTTTGCCTTTGCGAATACGAAATATACTTTAGACCCCTTAGGGTTACGACAGTGACGACGGATACCTGTCGACTAGTATCTCATTTTGGCCGTCTCGTCGCTTCCTCGTTCGAATGCATCCCTTTTGACATCTGGTTTCTTCGCCCACCACGCACAGTACGGCGGAGCACTGGTGACAAATGTCAGAAGTTGTTCAAATGATATATAATTGAGTATACAATTTTCTGACAGGCTGAAGTCTCTATACATCTGCGATTTCAGTCTGTGGTTATCATGAGAGGCGGTCAGTACCAAAGTACATGCTGGGCTACTTGCACCATTGTTATAATCCAGTGGCTATGTTTTTGGACTAGTCTCACTTCTACAGAAAGCAGTTATTTATTGTTTACAAAACCTACATTTTGCAATTTGAGTTTGAATCACCTTATGAGTCAAATTGTCATAAGAACTGCGTGAAATAACCCGTGTGTCACGATATATTTTCGGAGATTGCGCGTATTTATAGCATTATCAGTCACTTTGCGCTGGTCGCGCAGATCTATATTTAGATTTCGAAAGTATAGCGACCTCCGATTAAGCTCTGAAGGTATGCTAACGCTCTACCAAATCTCGTTTTTGAAACCACTTACTTGAATACTTTTCAGATTTTCATTTCTACTTCTATACTGGTGACTGAGTAGAAATTTACGGCGTTACTCATACTTCTTCTTCAACGTTGGTTACTTTGACTACCTCTTGTTATTATTATTGGACCTTATGAGATTTGAAGTTTTGTTGAAAAGTCTATATTCTATAATTCTTCAATAGCAGAAATTCCAGACCACATTCTGTTTCTGGCTTATCTTTTTTGCCTCACTCTATCAACGTCGCACCTTTTACCAATATCTCCACGCACATTTCACATTTTATGTGAATATTTCTGTATTTTGTAAATGTAATATATCCGGGCCCTTCCAGGCCTTTTGTTACTAAGACTTGATATAAATATTCATCATGAATCATTGGAATTAACGGCTAAAAATACACGATCTACCTGAATGTAGATATTCACAGAGCTGTCCGTGTTGAGATTGTCCTNGAANCGGAACGCTTTCACGCTGTAGCGATCTTCCATCTTATTCGCGGTCGCGTACGCTTGCATCGTGTCGTCTTCGAGGCACCTGTCAAATTTCGATGAAGTGTTGCATTGAGAGTATCCGTGTGAAATGCTTACTCTGAGTTGTCACGGTAATTTTACCAACCGGGTGATTTCAAGCGTAAATTTCGACGGATTCTCCATCGAATGTAAATGTGAATGTTTACATTCGACAGATTCACCCACGAATATCGACTAAAAAGCAAGTCTTAATATTATTCATTCGCAAATGACATATCATTATGAACTGCGAATCCTAGGATCGCGCATGCATGGCATTCGCACCCATTTTCGATCATCGTGTACGATACAGTGGACGCTGTCGGTGTCGGAGTTGTCATTGCGACGCATTTTTCCGTGAAAACTTCCAAACCGGCGCTCCCGACGGTCCGTATGGCGAAGTAGATATCCGAGTTGACGGTCACTGTGATGGGGTATTCGTATGGAGAATATGCGGCCTGCAAAACACGCTTCGCGTTATGTTTGTCGCGCCTTTCCTCATGCATCTATATTGCTGTGTTCACAATGCTACTAACAGATAATCGAAGTAGTCAGCGTTGCTATACTTGAGTAGAAGTAAAAGTAATACCATAAAGTTCGACTGAATTACAAGTAGCTTTAATCTTCTTCTTTTAACTACTTGCTTGAGTAATTTTCAGATCATTAATTTCTCTTTCTACTTCACGAAGTTTCGACATGTCTCCAAAATCTCTACGTATATTTGTAATTGACGAAGCATTTACGGAAATACTTCTACTTTTACTTGAGCAACATCAATGTCTACTTTGACCACCTCTAATATACAGGCATGTGCGGTGCGCCAATTCACTCTAAAACAAAGTGTTAGTTGTTGACCAATTGTTTTGGACGGTGTCGCCAATGACGGGTTTACTAACAAAGTTTCAACTTACCCCGAACTGCTCGTCGTAATAGAAGTCGAAAAAGAACTGAAACGACCCCAACCCCGGGACTTGCACGGAATTCTCTTCCCGGTCTTGCGGTTTGAAGGTGGCGTTCACGTTAGCGTATTTACTGAATGAGCATATCAGCTCCATATTGTAGTAATATCCTCTCGTGATGATAGCAGCGCCGTCACCGCTACCGGCGGTGTTGACCGACTCGTCAACCCACATCCGCACCTTGTTCATGTAATGGATTTCCGTGAAGTCGCTCTGTATGTGTAATGTGAGATCTGCGTTTTGAAATAGTACTGAAGTGATGTGCAAGCATCTACCATTAGGGCTGGACACAACGATTCCTACTCGAATACGCATCGAGTATTATTTGCAATCATTCGAGTTTCACGAATTGAAATGATATTTCCCTTGTAATACTAGCCCCGATAATCATAATTTCGTTTTCTCGTCTACCGTTGAAGCGTTGAAACCTCAATTGTTCGAATGTTCGTAGAACACGTAAAAACATGTGGTACGCTAGTGAAAGTGACATTCCTGTATAATCGTGATCGACTTTGCAGTACTGTGACAACGTGCAATGAAATACGTGACATTGCTGCTTTTGTGGCTCGCATAAAAGGTACATATTGGAACTTTTATATTATGCGCATGCGGGGATTACTTTCTTGGGTACTTTGGAGACCTTTCAGTTTCCATTTCCACTTGACGTTGGCTGGGACATGTCTCGGAAATAGCTAATTCTACTTGTAATTGAGTAGAAGTTGATGGTAGCCTATTACTCCTGCTACTTGAGTAGCAATATTCTTGACCGACTGTGTTATCACTATCGATTAAAAATGAGTCATTGCATTGTGTTGCAAATTAGCATTTCCACAAAATTTGACCTCCGTTTGAGTAGCGCAGTCCTGGTACGTAAATTCTGAGGTATAGTATGTTCCGTTGCTGTCGGCTTTGCAGGGTGCTTCTGAATTGGCTTGTACATAACCTATGGAAATGGCGGTTGCGTCCGTGACAGCACAGTTAGGAAGCTCCAGTGCGAAGCGGTCGGGTAAGCATTGGATATCGATTGCAGCTGAAATGAGACAGAGAAAAGATATATTAAATGACTCTGGTACAAGTCTGCAGCGAAGTATAGTCTTTTAATGATCTTAGTAATCTTAAGTCTTTTAGTATCCACGGCAACAGGTTTACCAGGAACTTTCGATATTTATTTCGTGTTTCAGCGGAAGGCTAATACCTTAATTTATATTTAATCTATATTTTCGGAATCAATTCTGGGCTCTGGAAGATACTTTTTGTATTGCCAGAAATCCTACAGTCGCTGCCCCAAAATAATTCTGAATCCAGCCTCAGCGAAGTGGAACGAAGCTGCAAAATCGGTCGTTCCCATCCCATGTACGATACTAATATCGTTCTCCACATAATTCATGTAGCNCATATTATTTTTTCACGGGTAACGTTATTAGATAAATCACGATGACACAATATAAGTCACGAATTCCGACATGGGTATACCAGATAGTCGCCGATGTTACTCAAGTAAACGTAGAAAGTCAGTATAGCCAGAATTAGGATGTTGACTTATTTTGCAGTAACCAGTCATAACTGTAAAACGTTATTGCGAANTCTGCANATATCGCCTTAGAGATTTCAAATGACGATAATGGAGGGTCTGTTTACGATGAAGTTGTACCATCGAAAGATTTTTGCACAATTCCACTCATGGAAATGATGCAGATTCATCAATAAACCACTTTTCTTACGATAAAAAAACAGTAGGGAATAGGCTTGTTAATTCAAAAACTGTATGTTAACTATAAAATGAAGACAATAAACTGTCGTTTTTGATCTTTGAAACATCAATAAAATCGCTGAACTAACGTATGCAGGTTCTTTTATCCTCAGCAAGCTGCCAGCATTCTCTATCGCAGTCGCAGTAGTATGATTGTCCAGCGGTGACGCATTTACCGTCACAACCTCCGTTGTCGATCTCGCAAGGCGATTTATCTGCAAAACACACAGCGTTCTAACATGACTACTAATTCATACGGAATATTAGAGATTCCTAGAAAGCTTACGCAACATTCAGGGATAATATTTTGGTGGTTCAATGGTTCTTATCCTCAAACAGTACTTCAACCTGTTTTGGACTGTTGTGACTTGTGATGTCTACTACCCCATGCAGACTTGTACAAACTACTGAATTTTCAAAAAGCCCAACTAGAACTATAACTAGAACTACTCAATTCTTAAGACTCGCAACTATAACTATAACTAGAACTACCCAATTTCCAAATACCGCTACTAGAACTAGAACTAGAACTACTCAATTTTCAAAACTCGCAACTAGAACTAGAACTAGAACTAACGAAATTTAAATATCGGCAACTAACTAACTAAAACACAACTAACTAAATTTAATTCTCAATCAGCTCGTTCATTTTTATTTTATTCGAATTCGGCGTTCCAGCCTTCCACATGAACGTCGGTACACCGAAATTACTGAAAAATCAGATAGACAGAACTATTCTGTAATCAGTACAGGATAAACTAAACCATTTTCTGCAGCGGTTGCTGATTGCAGCGTATCAACGTGAGTCGCGAAAATGTTTTTTCGTTGAATTTTGCCCTCTTTGGGGAATACAAAATCCCAGCATGCGAGAAAGCCCTTTCACTGGGCGGTGGGCGCAGATGTCGCAGTCATCCCAAGAAAATCTTTCGCCAAGTTCCGTAATTCTGGCAAGTCGGTCATATTCCGCCAACAGTTTAGCGCATTCTGACCCAGGGGTAGTCGCTGTTCCCTGGCATACTTTTTCACCTCAGACGGGCCGGATTTAACTTCAAGCGGACGACACTGACTTGGAGGTAGAAAGTTGAAAAATGAGAGTCTCGGTTTCTTGTGCGTTGGAGAGCCAGGAGGAGACGACCCAGGCAATTTCTGCAATTTCCTTTGTAAAGATACCTTTGGCGAATCCAGATCGTCTTCTCTTTGTGTCTGGGCAGGCGTGGTCGGTATCATCATCACGAGTCAAATCTCGTAAGTTTAACAGACGCGACAGCTTAGTTCCGAAATAATACTCGCCAGCGCACAGCAGGAGATCACTAGTTCACATTCCAA
>ATSW01009697.1:0-23969 GCA_000444245.1 Botryllus schlosseri
TCGTAATCGACTACTTCACATATCTAATCGATTTCTTTGTGAAAGAACGATTACTTTTTATTTGTACAATGAAGGAAGAGATATTCTACCAGGTTATTGATAGCGCAAACGGTTGATTTTCAAACGCCAATGCTCATTATTACGTCAGAAGTATTAGCTTTGCTCGTCCTTGCGTTAGAAGTATATACACGTAGTAAAAATATATTCGATATAGGCCTACATCAGTGGTTCCCAAACTTTTCCGGTGTCAGGGCCAAATTTAGAATTTCAGAGCACGGTCGGTGCCGCACGAATACCAGGGCAATCAAACGGACCCAAAATGTCATCAAAATATGAAAATTGGAATTGTTCCGATCAATCACTTGACGCCATTGGCCATTGTTATGGTCATTGTGCTGCTGCGCTCCCATTGTTCAGAACAATCGACCTTTGGAGGCTATTTCGGAGTAGTTTTATTGCCCTGGCGAGATTTCACTTTGCATTTGTGGAATCAGTGCGAAACTAGCTTTCGATAAAGACCGGACCTATCAAATTATGCGGACGCTTCGGTCGTGAGCTATAGGACTACCAATTATGCTGCTTTCGGGGCGATTTAGTGAGTCAGGTTTTATCGCATGGACGCGCCAAGCGCGAAAAGTTTCTGTAATTCATGATTGAATCGGTCAATATGATCGGGAATTGCGTATATATTGCCATCAATTTTTATCTTCTCTCTTCTCACGTAATCAGTTTTACAGGTAGAGCCGAGGGAAGTGTGTTTGAAGAGGTAGGGCCCCTCAATAATAATGAAACATCTTCGGGCGTATATTCCCGTTGGCAGGAACGAAACAGCACTTCGTCAGCCCCCCCCCCAAAAAAAATAGTAAACTTGGGTCTTGAGCTCCCATAGGGTGTTAAACCTATCCCTATCACCTTGTTCGCTTTTGCCACGAAACTAGTTGTACTGTTAAGTGAGCCAGCGCGAGGCGCGAAAATCTTCGATAATTCATGATAAAATCGGTCAATTGCATATATATTGCTATCAATTTCTTGTCCTCGCTGCTCACGTAATCAGATTTACCAGTAGAGATGAGTGAGGTGTCTTGGAAACTGTAGAGCCCATTATTAGTATGATTCCGTAACATGTTATTTCGTGATCTCCTGTCTGCGATATCATAAAATATAGAATCGCTCAAACGTAGGTTTTCTACACTAAGTGACGCACACGATTTTAAATTGGTATTTCTTCACTGGAATATAATTTTTTCCTGCCGGATGGTATTTGTCTCGTGAGGTTAAGATTGCCAAGACAGTATTTTGTATATATAACGACGTTTTCGGTCAGCATAAGGGCAGTCCTGTTCGGCCAAGGTTTTCTCGCTTGGTGCGTCGTGGCACGGTAAAGGCTAACGCCGATATGCCTAATGCCCATTTCTATAAATCTTGCGCATTTTTTCTTAGGGATGAGTACCCAAAAATCAAGATATTTGGCAGCATGAAATCACGCCTACAGCCAAAATACTTGAAAAGGATGCGTAAATTTTCCAAAAAAAACCTCAATAACACTGGTCTAGTAATTTAAACTTTTTTTTTCAGGTTTGGGTTTTGACAACTGATTTTGGCTAATTTTGGGGCGCCGATTCCGAAAATGGCCTCAGATTTTCTTCATCACATCACGTTTTTGAGATTTGAAATATCCCTAATTTGAAGAAAAAAATCAATTTTTGACCCCCCTTGTTTTCAAAACAAGGAAATCTGATGCAATAAACACTGTTTTATCTGCAATAATCCAGCTTTAATTAGAAAACAAGTACTCTATATTATATTCAAACAAATTTGCGTTTTATTTATTAAAATTCCATGCCTTGGAATAGAAAATTAGCAGGCAAAAGAGCAACTAACAAAGCTGGTACAAGCATGACATTTTATCGCAATGAACAATGAAAGNAGATTATCAGAACATCTAAACCGTTCTCGAAAAGTTGTAGTAGCATGACCATGGCTGGCTCATCTGTCTAGATTTGAAAATGGTGAACNTTTTGCTGGGGCAACAAAGTGGCTACACTGAAAACCCATGTTTCCTATGNTACCGGGACAGCAGGGTTAAGATCACCTCTGGAACAAAGATGAGTGGCCTCCTAGGCTCACCTTGACGCCTGGAGACAAAACTATNATACGTGATCAGTTTGTCGATATAAAAAAGATCCTCTTGCCTCCTCTTCACATCAAACTTGGTCTCATGAAACAATATGTAAAAGCTTTGGATTGTGAAGGGGGTGTTTTAAAGGATATATGTTATGCTTTTTCTGGTCTCAGTGAAGAGACAAAAGAACTGGGATTTTCAATGAACCTCAAATTAGGCAATTGTTAAAGGATTAAAATCTTGTATATAATCAATGTTGCCATTCGAGGCTAGAGCTTGGAATGCTTTCAGTGCTGTTTTTTAGGAAACAAAAAAAGCAGAAAATTATAAAGATCTCTAAAGGGAGCTACTGCTTAGTTATGAAGATTTGGGATGCAGGATGAGCATCGAAGTTAACGATTTGATGAGGCATGTGGATGAGTTTAGACAAAACCTTGGGAAAGTTAGTGAAGAACAGGGTGAACGTTTCAGCCAAGATATTAAAATGGAGGAGGCACGTTATCAAGGTCGGTGGGGTTTATGGATTCATTTATTTCCCACACCAGTAAAAATCTGGTACAAGCAAGGACAAGGACACAGTCGCCACCTGTACCTGGATTTTCGTATGATAGCCGACTATTGATGGAGTTGGAAAAGAGAAATTCCAGATGCTGTTTTTAAAAGAAAGTCCCTCAAAAGAGAATTTTTAAGCTTATAAGTGAAGACTTCATATTTTATGAAAGCTCTTTTTTTTACTGTTTTTGAACTCGCCCTGCCTAAGTCCCTGTCTTCATGATTTCTACACTTCATTGGAATGTCTATGTGCACATTGTGTGAGCTCTAGGCTGTAATTCAGATAATAACTTGTTACTGTCCTATCCACATGTTCGTCAGCATAATGTAGCATTTAATTTTATTATGGTTGCTCTTTTGCACGCCTATTTTTGATTCCGGGGCATAAAACTTTAATAAAGACAACTCAAATTTGTATGAATATAACATAGAATGCCTGTTTTCTAATTAAAGCTAAATTATTGCAGGTAAAACAGTGTTTATTGCATCAGAATTCCTTGTTTTGAAAACAGAGAGGGGGTCAAAAATTGAATTTTTCAAAAATATTAGGGATATTTCATATCTCAAAAACGTGATGTGATGGAGAAAATCTGAGGCCATTTTCGGATTCAGCGCCCCAAAATTAGCCAAAATCAATTGTCAAAACCCAAACCTGAAATTTTGTGTAGACCAGTGTAATTTATGCTAATTCACGAAATAATTTTGAGCCCCGTTCGAGCTCGCCACCCTTCATTGGGGGTTAGGCGTGCGGCATTTATGGTCCTTCTTTATCTGTATCTATAGCTACTGATCGTTCTACTGGACGTAAGGATAGCAGTCTACTCACGACTTTCCTGCAATCTTAATTAAAAACTCCAGACTCTAAGCCAAGCTAGTGTATTTTATAAATATAAATTTAATTTTTTGTCATAACTCGATTTCCTAATATTTTTTGGGGGGCCGCAAGAAGGCTAGCTGGGGGCCGCATGCGGCCCTCAGGGCCGCACTTGGGAATCATTGCCCTAGAGCAAACATTAGAGTTAAGAAACCCGGGCTATATCAGCCTAGAAATTGACAATTGATCCAATCGTTCGCTGGAGCAAAACGACTCGTACATTTATTTCTGCGTATTTCGATAAAAATGAATGGCTGACGTGTAGCGAGGATATGAACGCCTTGTTATCCTTTTACCGTCTCTTACTACACATTGCCACTACCATGGCATGGTATGGTATGGAATGGTATGAAATTTTCCGTACTCCATACCCGGCACAATCGTTCCATACCATACCTAACAATTTTCCACGCCACAGCAACATTCTACCATACAATATTTGATACTTTTTCCATACTTCGGCAAATTACCCAACCTTTCAGCTGGTGTTATATTATGGATGTGTCGAAATATTCCGACGTTCATATTCTACTTATTTTGGATGAAATTATACATTTAAACAGCCATGATGCACCAATGACATCACCAGTTTCTTTAAATCATATGTCGTCAGCGATGCACGTTGCCTAATCACCGAAGAATTAGCGTATAACATATACATATACACGTGAATATTTGGACATCACAACATATTAACATGCCATTAAAAAATAAAAAATAAAAAAGTATTTCGATGGAAGAGTCGCGCTGGCAGTATTTTGCAAATCTTGTTTTAATCTGGTCGGATTTCCGTGGATCTGGTAATGCGTACTAATATATTTGTTTAAGTCTTTCATACATATTGTTTTGTCGCAAGATAATGTAGCAGCACGTTCCACAGCTACAACACCAACCCATTGCGGGTGAGAGTCTGATAAAAATTGACTCCCACATTTATAACGGTGGGAGGCTTATCTACGAGTTAGCGCCACCCGATGTACTAGAACTAGACGGCGGTGTCTTGGGACAGACCGAGACGACTGTGGGTCGTGCGAAAAGTCGCAACAAGGATTCGTAATTCAGAATATCGATCTGAAGTAAAATGACTAAAGAATTCCTGATAGCATAAATACGGAAGCAACAATTACAACATCCGTGAAACACTGTATTTCGCAGGCATATAGTTGGTAAACTCAAAGCGGATAAGAAATGTATTCATTCCTTTCAGGTATAGATTCTGAAAGTCACGAAACTAGTATTCCAATCATTGCGTCCGCGGCAAGCTTCCTGCTGCTGATTTTCATTGGAGTATTCATATTTATATACATTCGGTGAGTTTAATTTATAGCCGACGTCATCTACAAAAACGTTGCAAATCGTCCGACATTTTCTGAAAATTAAATACTTTTCATATTCTAAGGATAACAGCAACAAATAATATGTTCATATTGCCAAGTTTGATCCCATCAGAGCATTTCGACCGGCTTTCATCTGGGACAGTGGTTCTCAAATGGTGGGGAGTTCCCCACTGGTGGGGAATTCAATGGTTTCTGGTGGGGAATAGACGCATTTGTTAAACATTTTATACAGGATAGTCTACATATTTACGGAGAGACATGCGCGATTACCGTTACCAGTTAACTACTCTCTAATTTATGTAACGAAAATATTCTTGCGTGTTGTTCACAAAAACTCATTTCTAACTGTAGATAACCAATTGCTGCCATCACGACCAGTACCACGCGAAATATCGCTGTCGCTAAATTTTGAGGGTTAGCGGTATTCGGTAATCGGTTCACATTACGTTTTATGTTGCCATTATAGGCGATTGACTTGCGTACTGGTGTGTGTTGTGTGTCTTGTGTACTCAAACAAGTAAATAGCTGCTCCGTAACGACAAAAGTTAAAAGGAAATACGACGATAGTTTTAGGAAGTGGGGAATGAAGACTCGGAATTAACCTGAAGTGGGGGAATGAAGACAAAAAGGTTGGGAACCACTGACCTAGGACGAATATTAGGAAATGCATTAGTAGCCATATATTCGAGATACAGAAGTAATTTCGTCGCTGCAACGAAATGATGTGTCGATTCTGAGTCCAAAATTACTGTATTGACCCTTAAATATTTCAGTTGGTAGGAACGAAATCGTAGTTTTTCCTAATTTAATATTTGAAGAGCTTCTTGGAGGTACAGAACTTCAATATACAATTAAATAGTATATTCATATTGAAATGAACCCAAATATTTTCGGCTGACACTCGTCAGGGGTAATCGTCAGCAACTAGTAGAGAATTGGAAAGAACATTGTATATCAACAATCGTATCACAAAATATATGACGTTACCAGCATGAAATTTCGAATGAGAGAGCGTTCAATGTACTATTTTTAGGTGGTACACGAACTCCTTTTGTTGACAGAGTTTTGGTTGGTGTATTTTGATGAAAGTTGATTCCAAGGCACACAAATGGAATTGTGAACGGCCTCGACCTACGATTCGAAATCGGTCGTCTCGATAATTTTTCGTACAAATCGGATTATCCAACAGATGTTTGCCGATGGCAGAATTAAAGGCCTTTGATCGATCAGCATCAATCTTTAGTGGATGAGTTAAGGGTGAGCTTTTCACTGAGCGTGATGCACGTGTTCTGATAAATATGTGGATATGTTGGCTTATGCGGTCCTGCAGACGTTTTGACGTTCTTCCCACGTAGCCACAATCACAGTGGCACCTATATTCTTGCACTACATTACTTTGTTGAATTGCAGGAAGCACGTCTTTGCGTGTTGAAGGGAGCAGTTGAGTTGTAGTAAAAAATCACATTGGTTTTGACTGTGTCATAACACTTACTGACGTATTAGTTCAAATACGCAATACCAACAAATTTGAGACGTCTGTCTTCAGGAAACCGACATTCACAGGCCAATACCTTCGCTGGAATTCATTTAGTCCTCGACGCAGGAAAATTAACCTCATAGGCACACTCGTGCATAGAGCGTTGATGATATGCTCGGGTAACAAACTGAGTTTAGAACTTGACTACATCCGAAAAATCCTACTTGATAACGGTTACCCTGAACACGTCATCAGCCGCGGCATGGAGAGGAAATTAACGCAATTCAACGCAGAAAATCGAACAGAGCCCACCGCACGAACAATAAAAGATGTTTATATTCATCTACCTTGGGGTGGCCCCATTTCCACCCGCTTTGAAAAATAATTGATTTCTGCGGTCAGTAAGTGTTACGACACAGTCAAAACCAATGTGATTTTTACAAAAACACAACTGCTTCCTTCAACACGCAAAGACGTGCTTCCTGCACTTCAACAAAGTAATGTAGTGTACGAATATAGGTGCCAATGTGATTGTGGCTACGTGGGAAGAACGTCAAAACGTCTGCATGACCGCATAAACCAACATGTCCCCAGATTTATCAGAACACGTGCATCACGCTCAGTGAAAAGCTCACCCTTAACTCATCCACTAAAGATTGATGCTGATCGATCAGAGGCCATTAATTCTGCCATCGGCAAACATCTCTTGGATATTCCGATTTGTGCGAATAATTATCGAGACGACCGATTTCGAATTTAAGGCAAGGCTGTTCACAATTCCATTTGTGTGCCTTGGAATCAACTTTTATCAAAATACACCAACCAAAACTCTGTCAACAAAAGGAGTTCGTGTACCACCTAAAAATAGTACATTGAACGCTCTCTCATTCGAAATTTCATGCTGCTGACGTCATATATTTTGTGATACGATTGTTAACATACAATGTTCGTTCCAATTCTCTACTAGCTGCTGACGATTACCCCTGACGAGTGTCAGCCGAAAATATTCGGGTTCATTTCAATATGAATATACTATTTAATCCTAATTTAATACTGCGCATGAAGAGATGATTGACCATGAAGAACCTAGATGTTGTTCTCGTAGTCATTCTATCAATATTAACATGACTTGATGCGAAATATTTGTTTGTAAAAAAAAGAGTTTGTCAAGCATAAAAATTGATGAAAGATTCCAATGTCACATTAGGAAGGAGTTCACTGCATGTAATTTCTCCTAAGAAGTAGTAAACAAAACTTTTTAGATGATCACAAAGCACCAAACTACAAATAATTGGTCCAAAATCCGTATCTGCATATCGAAAACTTGAGCACAAACATGAGCATAAAAGTTCACTTCCTGTTCAGTCATCTTGATATACTTCCTGATCATCTTGTTGATTAGCAAAAGTAGAGGTTCTACCAAGACACCAGAACAACAAAAAAAGATATCAGGGCAGATGAGATGAACAATTTAACATATTATTGCAGACCATTGCCGGAACTTTTCGAGAAACTGTACTAAATAACTTACAGGCGAGAATCGTACAAAAAATTATGCTTCAAAATAAATTAATAATATTATGTTCCAACTGATTATTTCAAATTTACAATAGATGATTGACGAAAAATTGATTGACTTAATGCCACGTTATTTGAGTATCTAGGTAAATACTTATATACATGACTAATGTTTATTTATGTACATGATATCCGTGAAAGTCTGTAACTATGATAAATCTATGATCATAAATATAGTGCTGATGCTGTATTTCGATTTAAAAGAGTCTCTCGTCTGTAAAAAACAAGTAGAGGGAATTTCTAAACTCTAGAGTACGACTGAGCCAATTGTATATCTTCTCATCACCGCGATAATTGGAGATTTTGGTCAAAATAGCCCCATGGATTAGTTCCACAACAAGAGCCAATTTGAATAAACTAATTTCATAATCGGAATCAATGCCATTCAGAACCCCCAAAACCACTCTTACTTTGTCCGCCTAAAAATATGTGTTGACCAGTGTTATCAAACTGTGTGCCGCGACACATTAGTGTGCCGCCACAGATTCTCAGATGTGCCGCTAACATTTTTGGAGTTTTGAAATGTAACTATCAATATTTTCAAAAAAGCCCAAAGACTAGGAAATGCTACGCACATACGCTTTAACTTCTTGAACAGCTGATAAATAAGTACAAGTAACAATGAAATCAGTTATTACATCATAATAAATCAAGCAATCTCAGAAGAGAAGCTAAATGATTTTCGAAAATGCCTATTTAAAATTTAAACTATTTCTTCAAAAGAAATTGTATGATTTTTAAATGTAGTCTAGCAAATTCTATTCCATATTTGGTGCATAAACAATCCATATTGTGTAAAATTTGCATCTTCGTGGCTATTTGGACATGGCGCTTCTTATATGAGTGAAATTAAAAGCTATAAACGAGCGACACTGCATAGAATTAATGACAAAATGCGGGTAGGTTTATGAACAATTAAACTTCCTTTCAATTGGATATGTCCTGTTCGTGTATTTAAGAACATCGATCTTTTTAAAAAATATTTTCTCGGTCCAAGTGTGCCGCGGGAGTTTTATAATTTTCCTATAGTGCACCAGAAGCTGATAAAGTTTGGAAACCACTGTAATACACAAATTTTCGAAAAATATTTACTTCCGATAAAAAAAAGGTCACTCTTATCCTTTTTTATACACTTAATCCAAAAATGTCAACTAAAATTGTCGATTAGCTCTAGTTCAGAAGATGTCAACAATGAGCGCAGACTTACACTGCGTCGTATGGATGGTGGATTGTATATTACATAATATCAATTTGTTTCGACTCAATTCCTGAGGCTTCATGTTCCATCATCTATTTGGCTGACAGATGCCGATGTAGTTAAGCATACGAAGATTAATTAACTCGATATTCATTACTCGATACAGAATTTATTGCGACTAAATCTGTATTCAATTCATCTTGAAAAATACAATGATTTGAATCATGCCTCATAGGCTACTTCGGAAATTTGACATGACTTTGTGACTTGATTTGACTCGAAGATTAACTTGACCTATAAAAATTCGAGTGATTTGAATTGACTCCTGTCACCTTCCAAAATCGAATGACTTGACGTTATTCGAATTAAAATGTGTAATGACTAGATTTAACTTATCATTCCTAGGTAGGGACTGGATCCTAACACTGTCGGGTAGTGCGATAGCGATACACTGATTCAGTATGTAAATTTAAACTGATACATATTAAAGCATATAATTTTATTGCTTTTAAGAAATGGACATAAACAAGACAACAGCTCAAATGCTCTATCAGAGGTGAACGAATACGAAATTTATGAATTGGATGGATCACGAGAGCAATATCCGTACGACAACGATGGGATATATTCTCGAGCGAATCTCGAAGACAGAAATGCGTATGAATCAGTGATCGACATGACTACCAATTCTGCACAAGCCAGCGGCCTCAGCTACGAGGTCGTTGACAGATGAACATTCGTTTCAGGACTCGTTGAAGAATGACGAGTGTTGATCGACGGCGCTACTTTACAAGATGATGAAAAATTTCATTACAACATTTTCTTTATATCGTGTTCAGTGCTTTCCGACCATTTACAGTTCGCGACATACTTTCAATGCAATGTTTTGAGATATGTATGCTGTGAGATATTTCCAAACGAATGAGAACGTAATTCGATGTACAACGAGTCGAATGAGAAACGAGTTAAATTAATCGCTTACAAGAGCAACTGCGGGACAATTCGAGAATACGAGTGTATCAAGCATGCAATAATAAACGTGATAGATTATTGTTTCTTAAGCATTTTAGCACTTTTACCGCCTAATTTTTCATGAAATTTTCTCTTATCTCCAGTCTAGATTGGACGAGGACAGCTTTTTGTTCGGCCATCCCCAATCGCTTGTTTCGGGTGCCCGTAGGGTTTTCAGCATGATTTCTTCATTGAGTCAGTAGATTGTCGCTACTCATATGATATTGGTAACGCTCACATGTTCAGCTGAGGTTCATAATTGATCAAACATATTGCAGACTTTCCAAACTCCATGGCCCATGAAAAATGAGAGTTTATGACAAACGTATTTACAAGGGACGGTGCGAACTTCTGAATGGTTCTGGTTCGTGCGAACGCGAATCTTTTAGAAAGGTTCTGCGTGAACGCAAACGTAAGCTATGACATCACGTGACGTCATATTGCTAATTCCAACCCTAAATTCCCAAAAATCATAGATTAATGTACATGACCACACTAGCCACGACTCAGGCAATATTATGAAGTACATGCTGACTTTTTAAACGCCACGTAATGTATCAACTTGAACAATGAAATGCTATAATTATTTCACGAAGTCACTAAAGGAAATGGAAAGCTGAATATTGCGAGCAAACGTTCGAGCAAATAATTTTTGGAACTGGCAAGGTGCATGGTCGTTTAGTGGTAAATTTCTTTTCATGCTGCCTGCGCCACGGGAGAAGTGGTCGGAGGTTGAAATGCAAAATAAATAATAACATGAATAAGGTTTACAGTGCAGAAACTACCAAGGCTCGTTTGTGAACGCAAAATTCCAAATTTTAGAGGTTCGAGCACAGACCGCGAACGCGAACCTCACGTTAACACCATCCCTAGTATTTACTTGAATGACTATTATAATTACGGATGATTCCCAATAACCCATATTTATGGTAACCTCCTAAATACGACATTGCAATCAATCACGAATGAATTTGGGTTGATATGGTCACGCATCATGAGATACCTCTCAAATATGACCACTATTGTCCGTAGTAACGGTTGAACAATAGGGTTATGACTTGAAAAAAATTGCCTGTAGCAGGTATCAATGATAATTTTGGTGTAAATTAGGAAAATTATAAGTATATTATTCAAATCGTATAAAATCTCCCCCATTAATTAACTTAAATTTTCGACATTGGTCCGAATGTAAAATAAAATGCAATTCAAAAGTTATTCTATGCTACAAATTTCATCTTCATATATCTGTCCTTTCGCACTTTTGGTAAAGTTCTTCCATCAATTTGACTTCCTTTTCTGCAATTGTGTTAGTACCAGAGACATATACAGCGGACTTATCCGAGATAGCATAAAACATTCTTTGCTACATTCCATCTTTAGACCTCTTATTAGAAAACTAGACTTACTGACACGCATTCGCGATAAATAGGCATTAAGCATGTTATCCCCAGAGTAACCCTCCATCCATGCATTATGAAATAATCAATCATGGCCCTTGAGCTTCATCTCCCATCGCGTAGAGATGGAAGTTTATGCCGTTTGCGGTAATCTACCATTTTCTTGGAAATAGCGCCATGCTCTGCACACCTCAAAGATAAACTTAAAATCATCTCTCCATCCTCGGTTTTCTAATATTTTCATCTGAATTTCTGGCTTGGTGGATTGCCCCAAGTTTTCGTAGTGTTTTACCAAATCATCTACAAATTTGCAGGTGAGAGTTGGATTTGTTGAAGACATTGGATTAAATAACTCTGGTACAGGATTGTAATGACTCGAGTCACGATTTTCTGATGACTCGACTTGACTCGAGTCATTTTCTCAAAATACTGAAATGACTCTGCTTGACTCGAGTCAATATGTGTATTGACTCGACTTGGACTCGAGTCATTGCGCATGACTCGAACCAAGTCATATGACTCGAGACTCAGACGGCCAAGACCGACATTTCATTGTAATTTCGGAGAGAAATAAAGTAACTACACTGTTGGGATTTCGTATATTGGTACAGGTTATTGAAAATGCGACCAGAAACTGCTAAAAGTGTAGAAAATCAGTACAGTATAAATGCGAACCATTCGATATCCCCTAACAGAGTTATAAAAAGTGGGTTTAACAAGACTCTAACTGGAAACTGAGCAGTCAAGAAAATGACTTGGACTCGGAATCGAGTCATAATACCATGGCTCGGACTTGACAACTCTGCTCGATGACTTGGACTCGGACTTGACTCGGTGGTGAAGTGAAAATGACTCGACTTGACTCGAGTCAAAACTATAAAAGTCAGATTGACTTGTGACTCGGAGCCATGCGACTTGGTTACAACCCTGCTCTGGTATCTTCTAAAGAATCAAGAGTAGGATGTTGGCAACCAATATACTGTGTTTTATCAAAACCAAGGCCATTCAGCCATCTAGTATGAACAGATGTTGTGCCACTTACGATATGACATTTTCAAATTTTCCTATGCATCATATTCCTCCAATAGGTTTTCTAGTCCGCTAAAAATATATGGAGCTGTTCTAAATCCGGCATCTAGAACATCCAGTTTGATTTGTGTTAGGCAAATTCCAATTATACGATATGTGCAGTCTACATCAGGGATCACCAACACGCGGCCGGCGAATAATTTACAACTTCCGTATCAAGTCACGCCACATTGCGAAACAATTTGATAAGGACACGAGTCGGCATAAAATATTCGACTACCTGCTTCAATGCGACTACTTCATCGCGGTTGAATTGATACACGAGACTACCGGTTAATCTCGTAATAGAATCCTAATCTGGATGTTATGTTATGGAAAACAATCAAAAGTTTTGTTGTTTGGTCTGCAGCTCACACATTTCATTAGTGGCGAGATAGCGTAGTGGTATGATCCACAGCTGCAACACATATGGGTTGCGGGTTAGAGTCCGACCGAGGTCACTCCTGAAATCCTACCTGTATGTTGGAGGTTCATGCGAACTTGTCCTATCCACGCGTTCCGAGTAAGTGGTGTCGTATAAAAAGCCTAGAAGTGGGCCGTGGTACAGGTCGGTAAATGCGGAATCAAAAATATAGAATGGGGAAGCGAGTGGCGCAGTGTGCTAAGCGGCACCGTCACGACACCAATGGTTGCTGGTTCGAGTCTCTGCTCTACCATGTTTCTACACAGCAAACACGAAACAGCCCATTGAGGTAAAAAAAAACGTTTTTATTTAGTTCATATTAAAGACTGGCAGGTTAGTTTTAAGTGGGTTTTTGTGTCGACGCGTTTTAACGCGTTCTTCACGCAAATCGGGATCGTTAATAAAACGTAGATAAAACTCTGTATCTACAATGTTTTAGAACGTACAATCGATGGCCAAAAAAACATCCTGGCATACTAACATCACTGTATTCCCATATTTAGGCATAGGGGAGATGTGGTACCGATGGATCAAAAATTGGAAAATGATCGCTGGCCCCAAAATGTTTAGCCGAAAACAGCAGATCTTTTGCTGGCTCGGCACTTTGATACAAGCTCTACCTATCGCGCACATATACATGAATATCCGTCTTTTCAAAAAATATTTATGGGCGTTCAAAATTTGTTGCTCGAACGTGTCATCGGTCCCCACCCGGTGGGTCCAATGACACACGACCCGGGGACCTATGACACATATACCCTAAAAAGCTCAGATGTGACAACTTTTCTTGCTCAGTATTAAAATCAAAGCTAGAGCGAACCAAAGAAGAATTTTCGGTCGCAACCATCAAAAAATAGATTAAATATTGACTCAAATGTTGTCATAAAATCACGTTTCGATTTAGGCTCGGACTTATAAATTTGCGGGTACATACATATTGCCCGAAAATCGACAGTGTGACTTCCAAAGACCTCGTTATAGCGATAAAACATCATATGCAATTATTACATAAAGATTTTCTGTACGTAGTCACGTTTCATTTGTTTCAGGATTAGTATGCTTGATTATTTTGCTTGATTTGCCTATTGTACCAACGGTCCCCACCCTACCAATTTTGTACATGAATCGAAAAAAATTCCACTCATGGAAATTACTGGAAAAAATAATAGGTTCCATTATATAGCCTGATACAAGCTCTAGACTTCACAATAAAAATTATTGCTGGTTGTTCGTGTTGAAGGTTACAAAGAAAAATGTATTTGTCGATCTAAATTTAGTTTACACCCCCCAAAACAAAAAACATCTGTGAGAGAACCCATGGTTTGTGCACGTCGAATTTTTTTGTATGTGAGGAAAGATGTTGCCAGCATGCAATTGTAGACAAGTTCACGTAGTGTAATCATGGAATTATCGTAAAGAATTTTCAAAGTATTTTCGGTCCCAGTGATCCATCGGCACCACATCTCCCCTACCTGAGGCTGGCTGCGGACACATACACGTATCACACTAAACATTGCATTTGATGAACTTATAATTCATATAGAAAACAGTGTCAAAGAAACTCAGAACGAAACGAATGAAAAAATAATAGAACGAAACAATGAAAAAATAATCATGGTCCAAAATCCAACTGAGTGAGTGTCTTATTCATCTTCTGACGACGAGGACAAGAAGCTGCATTCTGCCTTTTTCCCCATAGAACCCTACAGAGAAACAACAACATTGAATGTTAAAGACATGCTCGATCCTGTTTAGATAGTTCTTAGTACTACGCAGTGTTGGGATGACTCGACTCTTGACTTGACTCGAGTCAGACTCAAGTCAACTCTTTCGTATGACTCGACTTGACTCGAGTCTCTTTGCAAAAATGACTTGACTCGACTTGGCGCTCCCGATATGTGGATTGACTCGTGACTCGGAGCAAAATTTACGAGTCAATTTCAAGTAATCAAGTAAACGGTGTCAATTAAATAACCCTATATCTTTTGTGCGTTCGGATTTTTTGCGATATGCAGGTGTCATTTGTGAGAGCAAACAGCCATTCACTGATCGCACATTTCACTGATCCTCCATCCTTACATAATAATTTAATTGACCGCAAACGAAACGGTCACAGCTTATGCTTGCGTTGTCGTCGTAGTAGTAGTTTATCCTGTTGGGTTTGAATAGATCTGTGACAATGCGGGGTCAATATAATCCACCAACGCAGACTAGGGATTGTGAGATATGTCTATTAGAACAGGTCACAGCATACAATCAATTTGTTCTACAAAACAGAATCATAATGTCACATCGTCTGAAATGTACGCAAGGATTCTTGTACGCAAATGAACCTTGGAAGGTTCTGGATTGTGAACATTTTGTAACATTGCCGAATTTTACAGTAACCTTAAGATATGTGATCCAAATTCTTTGAATTGCAGCTTCCTATCACTCTGTGCGTGATGGTGTCTGCGAGAAAGTAACGCATGAACAATCCTACAAGGTAAATGTACCCTGTCGAAAAATTTTATTGGATCTCGAGAATGAAGTCTGAAATATGGCGCAATTGCGTTTGTGAATGATTTATAATGACTCGCTTCCGTCGCCACTACGTGCTGGTTCCCAACCTTTTTGCCTTCATTCCCAACTTCAGATTTATCCCGAGTCTTCATTCCACACTCCGCAAAACTATCATCGTATTTCCTTTCAACTTTTGTCATTACGGAGCAGCTATTTGCTTGTTTGACTACACTGACACACAACCACACCAGTACGCAAGATAATCGCTTATAACTGCAACATAAAACGTATTGTGAACCAATACCGGTAACCCTCAAAATTTGGCGAAACCGTTATTTCACGTCTTACTGGTCGTGCTTGATGCGTTTGTGACGTCATAATTGGTTATCCAAAGTTAAAAATGAGTTTTTGTGAACAACACGCAACATAATTTTCGATACTTACATTCAGTGGTGCCACTCCTAGCGTTTTACACTACATTTAGTGTATTTTGACTTGACCTAGTGTCCTAGTGTATTTTTTATCAAAATTGTGCAAATCTATTGTATTTTTCATGAAAAAATACATTTTAATAAAGAAGTTATTTTGATGTGCTTAACCTAATATATATATACTTTAGCGAATAATTGATAATTAATAATGATTAAAATTATGATCCGTCTACACTCAGTGATAAATCTCTAAATCATGTAAAACGATGTAACTCCTAGAGTTACACAATTAATAACGATTAAAATTATGATCCGTCTACACTCAGTCATGAATCTCTAAATCATGTAAAACGATGTAACTCCTAGAGTTACGCAATGAACCAGTACCGATAGTTCGAAACTTGAGATATGTTTGTTAGCCTATTTGTCTTAGTTCAGGGGTGTCCAAACTTCTCGGCTAAAGGAAACGAGATTTACGAACCACAGCGAGGGCGACCTGAATGTTGATGGCCTTTTTCTAGCCGTCCGATAGGAGCAAACCGAATTAGGTAACGTTAAAAAATTGATTACTAAGCAATACAATTGATAACAACTTTGTCATTAAAACTCCACTGTGTTCATTCATATTCTGGCCGCGAGAAGCGCGAAATTATTTCTCAGTTAATGAATGAATTCGATCAATAATAATGTCACTTGCATATATTACGGGCCGCCTCTGTATACAACTGGGCTCATTTGGCAAGAACAGGATCATTCGGCACTTAATTGGCCCGTGGGCCAAGGGTTGGTCTGTATAATGTCATTTCTAAGTCAGGAACTTTGTTTAATAGAGACTTACGCATAGATTCTTTTTGAGTAGAACTTCAAGATACTACTTACACAGGCGAAGGAATAAGGACGAAGAGAACCAATTGGAGGGGAAGCGAGTGGCGCAGTTGGTTAAACACTTCCGTCACGACACCAATGGTTGATGGTTCGAGTCTCGGCTCTGCCATGTTTCTATGTGTCGGAGGTTTATCTGGGCTCCTCATCGCCGATCCCGCTGTAGTTACAGCGCCTTGACAAGCCCAGAGGAAGAGAGAGCCGAACTCCTGAAAGAAGGCAGCAAACGACCAAGAAAATGACGCAAGACAAAAGTGAAGAAATACCTTATGAAATTTACTGTGCGGGCGCAAATGACCGAAGTGTTTACAAGCGCCAATTATGTCAATAAAACAAACAAAAAGAAGCAATTGGAAAGGATAGATTTCAATCCGAGAATCCTATAGTTTGCAATGGTGAACACAGCATGTAGCAGAGTGATGGATTATTAACACTCTCAGGCTTACCGGTTTTGTATTTTCGTGATGATATTTCAAGCATTCTAATAAAAAATATGAATGGTGTCGTTAATTTACAAGCAGACAAGTAATCATGAAATAGGCTACATAGACAGGATGTACACCTTTCCAGTGAGTGGTTAATTTACAGTCTCGGTCGCAAATGTACGGGTACACGTAGGTTGAATCTACCAGAGATATAGGCAGGGTTGCCATCGACATGGACCAAAAAATAAGGACAGTCGAAAAATTAGATCGGCATTAAAAAGCATTTTTGTGCATATGCTTTGTACCCACTGCTCATATCAGCCGTGGCATATCATTTTTCATACTTTTCGCCGAAAAAAAGGTTGGTCTTGGGCGAGGGTGATAAACCAAACTCCTTCACCTCGTTGTGATTAAAGGCGTCAACCAAGATTGTAAAAGGTTTTTCACCATATGGAGCAAGAACTCCAGTAACAATAATTGTAGTCTTGGTCCTGCATGGTCAAAGCAAGTTTACTTGATATGAGAGTTGGGGAATATTTCTTTGAACAATTGCGATGTGCAATCGTTGGTGAGGAATGATTGCTGGTGTTTTACAGTATGGAAGGCCCAGATACCCCCAGCAGCAGCTGCATTGTAGTCTGTGGTCGTTGGTGCTGATCGACTAGTGATTTTTTTTCAATCGACTGGCTCTAACTAAGCAATGATACACTTCTTGTGTTTTGGGTATCAATATAAGTTGAAATAGCCGTCTTTTCTATGAACTCCAGGTTAATCTCACAATTGCAGATATTGCAACACAGATAGGCTACCACAGGAAAACGATCAAAGTTCTGCAGTTGTTGAAAATAAGACAAAATAAGGACGCAACTCGAAAAGAAGGACATTTCTTAGAAGTAAGGACAGTTGAGTCTTCTAAGACGTGGCCCTTCAAAATGAGGACAAATCTTAGAAACAAGGACGGTATCGCAATCCTAGGTATAGGATATCTCTAAAATTACAGTTTTGCTCGTAAAGTGTGATTACCGGAAGGCTGTAAGTTGAATTACCATTGACTTACGGCAGGGGCGGGCAACTTCTCGAGTCGGCGGGCCGGATATAGGAAAATTAAGTACTTGGCGGGCCGGATTGCTGAATCGATACAATATTCGCCTATTTATCCACATTCCACATATACAAGGAATAAATCGCACTTCATGAATACATTCTAACGACAGTAATGTCCCTTCAAAGCTATTTCTCGCCGATAATGACGAATACAATGTGGATTTGAGAATAGCATTGTCATACAGGCGCCGCCATGTCTGCTTCTATCTGATCAATCAACACACGGTGCAATCCTCAATTAAGATTTCAAGGAGTTCGATAACCCCGGTCCCCCTAATTTACCAACACATATATTCGTTAGGGTTGAGTAGGTGACGAGATAGCATCGTTGTACAACTGTGTGGCCTGAGAAATCTCGATAATGAATTCATGCGGTCCGCGACCTCTACGAAATTTGAAAAGTGGCCCGCGACCCGTTTTGAGTTGGCGATCCCTGGTATAAGCAGTGTTTTCGTCTTACAAAAGCCTAGAAGTGTGCCGTGCTACAAGTCGGCGGTTACAGAATGAAAAATAAGAAATATCAGCCTGGTGTAATTGACCTTTGTAGAAGACAAACACCATGATTACCACAAACGACATTAGGGTTGGGTACATCGTAAATGCCGATAATGCAAGTCTTCTCGCTTCGACGAAATTACGCGTAAGCTCCACTCTAGCACGCTGCGCATATACGTATATAATAACATGTACTATGCAGTCACTAAAATTTGACGTGGTAAGCAAGTAGTGGGAAATCTCGGCAGACTAGGGCCGCGGGCCACATTATCATGTAAAACGGAAAACTGTCCGCGGGCCGGACAAAATCCCTTCGCGGGCCGGATCCGGCCCGCGGGCNGTATGTTGCCCACCCCTGACTTACGGGAAGGTTTTGTTATCGCAAAGTGTTTCGCTACCGTGCTTCCAAACAATTCGCGGTAAATCGGGTTTATTTTTTACAGTGTACTGTTCCCAGATAATGCAATCATAAAATATATAGGGTTTTAAAGGATAAAATAAGACTGCTGCTCAACGTTTTTCCGCTGTTAAAAAGCGTAAAATCATAATGGTTCGAGAGTCGAGGTGACTATGTGCCTACCTTGTGGCTATAACTGATCAAATTGTGGTAGAAATTGTTCACTGTTAGATGCTTATCAACAACTGTGTCTGTCTATTGATGTCATTTTAAAGTTCATATCCGTNTTTTTCTAAGCTATACCGGTTGTAGTTTTTCTAAGAATATACTTTGTTTGTATGTCTATAGACCAAAATAGCTGCACTATTATCAAAGGAATTCTCGAGCCGTTTCCAGCAATAAATGGATCGCATCCACCTGTCACAAACGCGAAATNGTGTAAAATACCTTATTAGACAGAAGTGCNCATGTAAGTATTCCAGATATGAAGCGATCGGCGCAGCGAGATACGCTTCAAATTGACCCTGACGAGTGACGCTGATGGTATGCTGGCAATTTACTCTGAGGCTTCTGTGACACACGGGAAGTGGAGGCTCATTTCGACCGTAAACGGATTGAAGCGAGTGAACTTATAACTTGTGACGCAAGAAGGATACATTAGTTAGAGCTATATTGTTGATGTGATGCAGCTCCGTTGAAACAAATTGGTACGCATTAAGTATTACCTGGCGGCATTTTGCCGACATCGCTATGCTCCGCTGGTATGGAAGATGTTCGAATATATCAATGACGCTATGAGTCCATTTCTAATCCTAGTGAGAAGTTAGAGGCATGTCTGAAGTAGCCATATATTGAGTACGTAACCACTAAGAATGCGATAGNCGATACACAGGCCTATTCGCTATTCGTGTGCAGCAATATCATAATAATGCTAGGGATGGTGTGACCATNGTGTCCTATATGGTGTCGACACAGGCAAATATCACTCCTCAGTGAAATTGTATCACGTCACAATTTCCATNTGGCTACAGGCAATTTGACGGTCATTTTTGACCGGCTTGCCGAGCATTAAATTTGGTAAAACGGGTATCAATCGAAAGCTGAATCTGCACTGATTACGAAAATATATATTTTATTCTGCCCGTGGCCCTGCAACTCCCACAATCAGCCTCGAATTTTTCATTGTTATGAAGATTGGCATTGGGACGCAACAATACTGTCTTGCTCTTTTTCTCTGGAGCTACTCTCTCGTTTCGCCAGACAGCATTGTTGTGTGCAGTGCAGAGTCAGATTTCCATTGATACCCGTTTTACCAAATTTAATGCTCGGCAAGCCGATCAAAAATGACCGTCAAATTGCCAGTAGCCGAATGGAAATTGTGACGTGTTACCATTTCACTGAGGCGTGAGATTTGCCTGTGTCGACACCATATAGGACACTATGGTGTGACCGTTAAGTTCACGTTTGCGTTCGGTTTGCGCACGTCCGAAATTTGGAGTTTCGCGTTCGAAAATGAGCCTTGGTATAGTCTGCACTGTGAAAATTTTCAAAAATTACAATTTTCCCGTCATCTTTGGTCGAAATTTTCTTTATTTCAGCTTCAGACCACGAGCTACATGTCTCTGGGATCATGAAAAAAAACTCAGCGCTAAACGAGCATGCGCCCTGTTAATTTGAAAAATATTTGCTGTGCAAGAAAACTTTGATTGAAATATTTAGTTTTCTGTTGGTGAATATTTAGTGACGTTCTCTGATGGTCAACAATAGCACAACATTAGGAAAGAGAGAAACTACGTAGCTAGTGAGAAGTGTGCTTATACTCAACCGATCCATTATTGACATCAACGAAATTGATATAAAGAATGTTTCGTTGTCTTGTATAAAAAGTCTAGCAGACGTACAAGATCCATCTTGATTTGATATGTTTATTGTATCAAAAAAGAAAAATCCATCCTATTGAAGTGATGGTTGCCGCATAATTACAGCATGTGTAAAAACCGTTTTATACGTTCTGATAAATATCTATGTAGCTGACACTTATATCAGTTATAGCGTAATCTTATCTTCCCTGTCTAGTCGCCGGCGAAAGTGTTTGCAAAGCGACGGATTATACAGATTTTTTCATATTTAAATATCAGAGCATTTGATTGTTCCAGTTGATAGATTTTTCCTAATAGAAAGGCAGCACATATCAATACAGGTAGATTGAATTCTGCACATCATGCGTATTTTTATAAGCCTATTCTATCATTTTCATTTATCAAGAGGCCGGTACTCCGTACTTAAAAAAATCGAATGCCACCATATATCGAGCGAAAGGCGAAGAAAAATTTCAAGTTGAATACGTCTGACTAAAAATACTCCACCTTATGTTAATTGACGAGCATTTTTTGCGGGGTGTGGCCCCTTTGTGTAATTTACGCAATTTCAGACAGCAAGATCGCTCCTATGAGTGAGATCACGTCACAGTAAATAGCTCTCAGAAGAACTTTTAGAATTAGAAGGACTATCATTTTTTCAGTTGCCTTTCTTATCGCTGGAAGCACTTATGCCAGTGGTTCCCAACCGGGGAGGAATTCCCCCCTTGGGGGGAATTTTGCAATTTTTAGGGAGGAATCCCTCTTTAGAATGGTAACAGATTTCCCAAATTGTTCATGTCCGAACTGTCATGTAGTCAACCAATTATATCCGAACGTATGATCCTTACAGCTGTTTTTTTTTGCTGAAAGTATGTTCAAATGCTATTTAAAATCTCTTTTTCACATACAAATTCCCCATTGTTTTTTTTAAACTAGTTCAGATGTGCTCCAGGTAGCAAGACAATTTTATAGGCCAGCGACGGCCTCTCAATCAAATATATCCTGAGCGAGCAAATGTCGTGCCGAATCCATCACAACAAGGCCTGTAGTGAAAGTATTTATCTCATATTTTCGAGTCAACATTTTCAGACAGTATCAAAATATTCCAACGTCATCGATTCAAGTCAAAGAGATCACTAGCCTTGCTTTATTTTTAGTGTGAACAGCTACCCAATCGAAAAAAGACATGTTGAACTTGGTGCAATGTTGCTGAAATCGAAAATGGGTGTCCTAAATTTCAATGAGCTCCAGCAGGAAATCTAATCACGTGTATGTTATATATCAGGGCTGTAACCAAGTCACGAGGCTCCGAGTCACACGTCAATCTCCCTTTCATAGTTTTGACTCTAGTCAATTCGAGTCATATTCAATTCACCATTGAGTCAAGTCCGAGTTCGAGTCCAAGTCATTGTGCTGACTGCTTAGTTTTCAGTTGAAGTCTTGTTAAACTCACTTTTTATAACTCTGTTTGGCGATATTGAATGATTTGGATTTATATTATACTAATTTTCCTCACTTTGAGCAGTTTCTTGTCGCATTTTCAAGTAACAGGACCAATAGACGAAACTCCAATAGGGTGGTCACTTTACTGTTCTTCGAAATTGCAATGAAATGTCGGTCTTGGCCGTCTTATAGTCTAGAGTCATATGGCTTGGTGCGAGTCACGCACAATATCTCGAGTCCAAGTCGAGTCAATACACAGATTGTCTCGAGTCGAGTCGTTTCCGTATTTTGAGAAAATGACTCGAGTCGAGTCATCAGAAAATGCTGACTCGAGTCAGACTCGAGTCTGGTCAACCCTGCTATATATGAAAGTACCAATATTTTTGGCCAAATGCATACGCAAACTTGACAAAAAAATCGCGAGACCAGTAAATTTATGCATACTTTTTTCACAGCAGTTATATTAGCGATTGGTGCATGGTAAGCCGAAAACACAAGTGGAAGTGTGAGGGTCTGTTGAGTGAAGCCTTCCAGAATTTGTTTGATTGGGACCACGAACATTGTTTTTGAAGGTCTACTAAGTGCTGTTCCAGCCCTGCTAGAAACAAACACTCGGTACCGCCCGCCTTATTCTCTCAGTCAACAGGTGTTTGCGCGGTAAAAATTAACTTTTTTAATCATCTGGCAGATTTCTCCTAAGGGGGGAATTTTGGCTTAAATTTCGGCCAAGGGAGGCACGAGATGAAAAAGGTTGGGAACCACTGACTTATGCAGTATCCGGTACAACTTATCCGTATCGCTCGCATTAGCTACATGCCTTGTATTACGCGGGTTGAAGCCATACTGTTACATATTCCGCAAATGACACACTGGGCAGTTACAGGAATAGAACCACATTTTTAGCGTAAAGAGTGACTTTTCGCATCCGCCAAGACAACGAATATTACATTCATCTATACCGTTTGCTCTCAACCAGTGTTTCCGGGCACTCCTGGGGCCCTTACGCCAGTCCCAAGGGATCCCCGGAGATAACGACACACACTGATCTCATACATATATAATATTTGCATGGCAAACCAGTCTATGTCGTCATTGGTTACACGCAATGAGTCACGATCAGCAGTCGAATGGTGAATTTTTGTTATGGCGGTATACGTTGTGGGCTGTGGCGTACGTAGATGACGTTGGACGATGTCGGAGCCCTGTCCTTCTGAAATGCCGATTGTGAATTATTTGCAGCGCAGAAATTGGTATCATTTGGCGTGTCATGAAAAATCATCTTGCGTGCCAATTTTGGCACGCGTACCGGGGTAGCCGATCCCTGGCGTAATCTATATTCAAATTGAAGTCGATATAATATTGGTTAATTAATGTCGGGGTTATGACATAACTG